>JASDQU010105092.1:147148-160667 GCA_032191745.1 Picea mariana
CAATCATACAACTAGTACTAACTTAGTAACTACTAAGTTACTAACATAAATGATGACATTGCCAACTCAACACTGTTGTCCAAACCCATATCATCAGGAAACACATCCCACATCTTTGTCTTTCCCTTCAACCACTCTTCTCTCTGCCCAGTGCCTGCAAATAAGACAGAGGTTGCTGTGTAGATACACCACTAAGTCACTTGACATGATGACCAAGAGAAGAGTTCAACAAAAGAGTTTATACTTGAGTGAAGGGTACATTTTTACCGGGGTCATGACAGAAGAGTTCAACATAAGAGTTTATACTTGAGTGAAGGGTACATTTTTTACTGGGGTTGTGACAGAAGAGTTCAACAATCAATGCCACCAACATCGAGGTACATAAAGGGTAAGGTGCCCTTGATTAAATGCTAGTTTCATGCCCTCTTACAATGATAGAATCCAGTGGAAACATTGCTTTCCTGCGAATCTTGAAATCCTGAAAACCGTTAAGTCTACTGAATTTTGAATGGGACCTAAAATTCTACTTTCTCCATATGAAGTCCAATGAGGTTGGAACCACTCTCAAACATCCTGAAACAATTAATAGTAATGTTAAAAATTTAAGTAAAAGGATGAAAATGAAAGATAAAGGAGAATGTCACTTTTACTTACTACCATTAAGGCGGGTAAAATGGAGGGGGTGGGGACCTCTTTAAATAGAATTAGTAAGGCAAAATAACCCTTAGTTGCACACTGAAACACCTCATAGCTGCAACTTGCATGAGAAAACATGAGCTAGGGTCCTTTTCTGAGCAGGACATGTGTCCTATTTTCAAGACACATGAGTCCTGTGAACATGACACGTTCTAAACAAGTATCCAACATGTGTCCTACCGTTTGGTGTCCGACACGTAGGATTCGTGACACGAGGGGGGGTTTGGACATGTCAGGTGACTTAGCTTATGACAAGCAAGCCCTTTCCTAAGACAACTAAGACTAGTGCCTAAGATTGGGCAAAGGGGTCCACTAGATTGAGGGGTTTGACTACAAAAGATTTACAAATAAAACAATGACTACAACTGCTTCACAACAATGTTAGATACAAATCCACAATTAGATACAATATGAATAGATGATACAATAGATACAACAAGAATATCTAAGAACTACAAAATATAAAGATACAAAAAGGCAAGTTAACCATGTGTTTTAATGTGCAGGAATTAAAGGATTTTAAAGCACGAAGATCATTAACACATTAAGCCAAGCATGCCCCAATAACACTTACTCTATTGGACTGCTTTTCAATGGCAACCACAACACTCAAGACCCAACAAGAAGATGCCTCCAAATGGGATGTGCTATCTCTTGAGGCTTAAAGGCCTTGACCCAACCCATTAAAGGTTCCATCAACCCTTCTGTGAAATGCATCATAAGTCTCGGTTGAGACACATCTTGTACCATCACTGCTAGCCTCTGGAACTCCTCTATGTAAGCCTCCGGTGATTCTGTCTATCTGAGTTGTGTGAGCTCCCTAAAAGGTAGCTCTGGATCCCCCTAGTCAAATCTGTCAATGAGCCTTTGTGTTAACTCTGTGTAAGATGTAATCTGATTGTGACTGAATGTGGTTAACCCATGATAGCACCAATCATGAGCTTTTCCATCTAAGTACATGGTGGAAATTTGATGGCATCCATCTCTCTCATGGGGTTAAGCTGTAAGTAGGTATTCAGCTTCTGCACCCATGCTTGTGCTACCACCTTAGCAGATCCATCAAAATAAGGGATCTCTATTTTGCCTGCTCTATGCTGCAGTTCATAGTTGAGCCTCTGATACTGTTTCAGTTTGCCTCGAAATTTGATCCCGTAATATCTAATGTGACCTGTCTCTGAAACCCTTCACTTAGGGCATGATACTCCCTGGCATACTGCTCAAAATTATCCTCAATCTCATCCTCATAGTCATGTTGTGGCTGACTATCCAAGAATGTAGGTAGATAGGGCCTAGGAGTGGACCTGCTGTATGTTTGTCCTAGCGGTGCACCTCCTCCATAGCTTTGTCCCTCAATGTGATAGTGGGGACTGTGCTCCTGCTGCTTTCTAGTCCCTCCATGAGATCCACTAGCTTCTCTGTTGGCATAAATTTTTGGACCCTTTCCTCCATGAGTCATTTGCATCAGGAGTTGTGATACCCTCTCTTGGCTTTCACTTACCTTTCTCAGAGCTTCTGTCATCTCTACATGTCCCCTACGTATTGTTTCCTAGTTCTCCTGTAGATGATGTACCAGGGTGCTCTGTGACAAGTTTATGGAGTGGTGCAACTCCTTAGTGAATCCTGCTAGAATCTGTGCCTCGCTGTCCTCACCTGATCCTTCCATTTTGGCCTCTGCTTCACCTGTCTGTTTCCTACGTCTGCCCATGTAAATGCCACTGAACCTCTGCATGCACTAACCCCCACTGGTTAGGAGGATCAAAGCTCTGATACCACTGTAATGTTCCTAAGCCAAAATTTTTGCTCAGAACACTAATTGTTTACTGTTGTTATGTTGTTCATGTGTTTGCAGGTGTATTCGTAAGATGTGCATGGATTATCCAATGTTGACAGACTAATAGATATGAAACATACAATCATAAGAAATACAAGAGATATAAGAACACCAGTAGAGAATCAAAATGTCAGATCTGACCTTTATTTAGATAGTAAGAAGTTCCCCTATACAAGAGAACTATAGATCTGAGAGAAAGCCCCAATAATAGCAAAATGGGCTTCTAGCTAATACAATAAGAAGAACAATACAAGATGAATGCCTGTAGAACCGACCTGCAACACTGTAGAATGGTGTGGGAGGATTATTTCACCACTGAGACCAAGCCTGGATCAAGGAAGGTGGGATCTTTCATCACCGAGTTGATCTCTAGGGTTTTAGACTCAAAACCCTCAAAATTGATTGTGCTCAAGAGCTACAATGCAAAAATGATAATAATCCAGAATGAATGAGGAGTGCGCTCTATCCTTTCCTTTATAGCTCCAATCTATTCCTCCATTGAGTTAGTTTTACCCTTAGGGTTAACTCTTAACATAACTCATCCTTTCTATTTCTTTGTTGAGTTACCCTTTTTCCACAAAGTCAACTTAACTTTAGATTATTACGATTCCTGGTTGACCTTGTCCCCAATACACCTGAGACTATTGTCTAGTGGGGAAAGCTAGACCACTGAGTCTCTCCAACCCTCTTCATCAAGAGGTGGGGGACATTACAACTTGTCATAACTTTAGGGTTAGGTTTAATACCTAACAAATAAACAAATAATATTTTAACGTTTAAAATATTAAATGACAAATCAAAAGTCAACAAGGAAATAAGGCAAGTCAATGAGAGGGGTTTCAAGATAAAAGAAACCAACTTTTCTTTAGGAAGGAGTAAAAAAATGAACCAACACGTCATTAACAAATAGGGGGGAAGAACTCAAGCAAGGGGGGGTTTCATTAATAAACAATAAGACAAAGTCAAAAGTTAAGTTCTTCTTTAATGGCAAAATGTCCACATGAGTCTCATGATATAACTTATAAGCTTTTATCATCGCAACATACGAGGAGGGTTAATGATGTGATCATGCCCTTCTTCTTAACTGCTCCTAGGTCACATGGACCATCCCGAGAGAGAAGAAGGTCACACATCATCTATGCTTGGCACTTAACCAAGAAACTGCCTGGTCCGAGACCACATACCTCAGAACACATCTGGGGACCCTAGATCATAGCTAGGGTCTTAACCACCAAGGTACACAACCAAGGATCAATCCAAGCACCGATCAAGGACTCCCTGGAACACATCTAGGGGCCCTAGACCACATCTAGGGACTTATACCATTAAACTGGTTGGTCCTTGACCAAGAACCCCAACAATACACTGGGGGCCCAACTAGGGTCTTTTTCCACGGCTCTAACTTCTTGGTCCCAGACCAAGAACCCCAGGAGTGTACTAGGGGCCCTAGATCATAACTAGGGTCTTTTCCATCCTCCCAGAGAATGGCTCTTGCAGCTGCATTAATTTTAACAACCCCTAGAAGTGAGGGGCTAACATAACCCATAGGGAAGCCTGCCTTGGTTAGAATTCCATTTTCCCTAACTGAAAGTGAAGAAGAGAGTTGGTGGGGTGACAATGGCCAACCTCTTAGTTACCCAAGTCTTCACCTAGGTGCTTGGGACTTTTACAATTCCATTGGTGACAGATTTTGCGGTAACAATGTCCATTGTATATACCCTTCCACCTTTTGTACTGCAATATTTATAAGAGGGGGTAATTACTCCCATTTTATGGCAAGCGGGGCTTTTCACACATGCTTCCTAACTGACTTAAATGTGTCACACTAAGTGGTATTTGAGCTTTTATTTAACTCAAATAATCCTAATAGTCCACTTTAGACCTTATTTCTCATAAATGGCCTTTTACAAATACTATACCATCAAACCTAGAACTACACCTCTACAATAAAATCATGAGCTTATTTGCAAAACAACACATTTACATGGATGATAAAAAATGTCATATCAAGGGACATAGCATAATATTTCAAAAAATTACCCATTCTTAATAGTGATATTTCTCATCTTACAATAATCTAGATCTTTTAGTTCCAACTTTATTTGGAAGCCCTTAAATGAATTATGTTTTCTTGAGAGAGAGAGAGACCTCCAACAACGAAATATAATAAAAGTCCTCCATATGTTGCATTAGAGCACTCCCATCTCTGATAGCTCGAAAGAGATTTATCTCTGTTTGCAAAAGTTTGTCAATCAGCTGCTTCTCACCCTTCATCTGCAAAATAATAATAATAATCTCTCAACTTTTTGTGCATTTCAGCATGACATTGAGAGTTCCAAACATAGACCCTTTTCTCGAATATTTCATCTTCCAGACAAGGATGAATTTCTGGAATATCCAGGTGGATAATCAATTAGATTCACTCTCTAGATACAATGATTAGTTCAAAAGTTATCCAAAGATACATACAAACTCGCTAACAATAACATCAGGCGTAGATTCTCCAATGATGTCCCCTTCATATCCATCTGCTAATATTTCCATATCAACCTGCAAAAGCATCCATTGATAAGAAACAAACATTGCACGACATGATAAACTAATATCAATATCTATTTTTCTTGAAAAGAAATGCACCATTCTTGTTCATTAACTGTGAAAAACCATATAACTACATGCTTACACAGACAACGTGACTCCTATAAATTTATTTTGTAAATGCAACCTACAAATTACAAGTATGGATATGCCTTTAGCATGGGTGAAAAACACATTTCTATAGAATATTATATAACATTTAACAATAGTTGGCCTCAGAGATGTTGCACCACCCAACAGACCCTTGGATGCCAAAACTATCCACATGTAAAATGTTAAGATCACAGTCTTCTAAGTTCATATGCTGCACAAACCAACTCAAGCAAGGCTAGACTGTCTCTTTCTGCAACTTAAAGAGAGTAGTTTTCCATACAAACAGTATTTCTAAGACAATCATATGCATTATGTTGTTAATGAGAAAGAAAAGATTACTTACATGGATGTTATTGATTGAGAAAAATGTAATAAATTGTTATTAATTCAGCTGAAGTCTAACAAACCTAGAGAAAAATGATACAAGATATTATTGGAATTGCTTGTTGCACTTCTGGTACTTGCAAGAGGTACCATGACCACTCAAAGATCCAAGAAGACAGGTATGAACCCTACATGTGACCTACTAACCAAGCAATTGACATTGGCACAATCTTGTCAAGCAACTTTGCAGGTCTCAACCTGTCATTACAGCCTTTAATATGACTTAAAAATCAATTATAGCACAATTAGTGTTGATTTTCTTTTCTCCAGTAGTATTGAGAGGTAGAAGAGGAATCATCTCCCTCTTTTGAGGAGACTTGGCTTGCATATTGTGTCTAGTGGCTTCCAAAACTTTGTTAGAGCCTGTTATTGCACAGTTTGTAGCTAGGTCAAATGGCTAGTAGGTAGAGGTCAAACTGGCGTAACAAGAACCTTCCCCACCCAATGTCACCACAATGGGGAGGTTCTTTCTATTCAGGGAGGTTAGCCCAGGGGAGACGTCCCCGGTAACCTGGGGTTTTGAAGAGGCCAAAGTGTAAAGGTCAAAGCAAAAGTTCCTCCTCATAGGTTACCACCAAGGTCAGATAGTCCGGCTAAACAGCCAATAAAGAAGTGTATGCCCAAATGAGAACACCTGCCCGGAACAAGACAATAGCAGAGCAATATATATGCAGGCTATAATTCAGTGGGTTAGTACTTCATATAACTATCTGACATCAATATGTAAGCAATTAAAACAGTAGATATCAATGAGATCAATGTCAATTAACATAGCAATGAAATAATATCAATTCATCAATAAGTACTGAGATGATGTAGCCAACAATGTATTTAATCAATCCTTTACTCAATAAATGCTCTTAACCATCATTTAATTGCTTATCAATAAAGGTGCTGTGTCAAGATGGAATAACCAAGTATGACGTCAGCCTAGTTAGGGTTTCAAATTTAAAAGTTTTAAGAAGTTGTTTGAGCACTTTCACTTCAACGTTGTGGATCTAAGATCAATGCCTAGGGGTAGATGGAGTCAATTAAGGAGAGGACGCAAAGTTGAAGGGATAAAAGGCTAAGGACAAGAGGGAAGGGTTCTAAGGTGCTGCAATGGCAGGGCCCTAGAATCAAAACCCTAGGGGAAAGAGGCTCACTCCGGTGTTGCTTAAGCAAGGCCTCATGCTCTTTCCTCCTTCCTTAGGTCAAACTTGGCAAAACGACTAGCATAAAAGATAAGTTAAAACATGAGAGTGAGGTGAGGGAGAGTGTTGCAATGGCAAGGCTCTATCACCAAACCCTAGAAGATGGACGGCCCTAGGTGTAGATAACCTAGGCTTGGGACATCCCCTCCCTTTTAACCTTTAAAAATCACAGCTAGCAAAAGGGAAAAAGTAAAAAGAGTGTAGCAAAGGCTAGGCTCTTCCTTCCTTCTTCAATGGCTGAATATTTCTCTTTTAGGGGACATGAAATAAGGACCTACTTGTGTGCTTGTTACCTAGGGTTTTTAAATCAACAAATTTATAATAAATGCAAGAATACAAGCCTACAACCATTCAATTAAGAAGTTTTGCAGAAAATACACTTACATATCATGGAGAAATAGCATTGCAAACCCTAGTTGTAAACCTTCCTTCAAGAGAAATGCCAAAAATGCCAAGAAAATCCTTCCTTCAACAAGTGCGCCTCACTTAAAAGATGAAATACCCCAACCAGGGCGCAAAAATCAGACCTCACAAGAGTGTGAGTTGTGTGTTCTATCAAAATGAGGGAAAAGCTCCTCAATATATACTGTATCATGACCTCTAATTAAAATTAGGTCATTAAAAATAGCCGACAAGGCTACAAACCAAAATCATACTGTTTTTACATTAAATTTCTAAATGAGCATAAGCAAGACGTCAAGCCCTACTGAGGGGGACGTTGGCCCCTTTTTAGGGCAAATGCAACACAAAATGACAAATGTTGGCCCTCTTTGGGCCTCCAAACCCTGCCACACGTGCCAGCTGCCTTGTCAAAATGCCACACTCTCAAGATGACGTCAATGGCTCCTAGGTGACATCTTGGGCCATCAAAGGGAGACGTTCCACCTGAAGTGGGTCAACCCCCCTAGGCTGGGCTCAGCTAAAGTGTCCCGGATGGAACGTCCTTCTTCTTCTCAAGTGCAAAAGCTTAATCAAGCACTATCTTGTCTCTGCCCCTGATGGAGTCCCAACAACCATCTGATGGGCTCTTCAGCCCCATGGAGGTCCGAACTAATCATCTCCCCATGTGTACCGATCCAACTGGTACCTGTCCGTCGGGCATGGTCCTGCACATCAAAAACTTCGCCCTCCATGGGCTCATTAGTCACAGGGATCATAGCAATGTCAATCACGTTTCATCATTAATGTTATCAAACATATGCATAAAAACCCTGATATATCGTTCAATAGCTCAAAGATATTACAAAGACCTACAATACAAAGCCGAAGAAAAAGACAAAATACCCTATTGGGCTAGTATCCATAAGGAAAGGGAAGTCTCCAAGGGGTATCATCCAAGCCATGTAAAACGAGGTGATGCGGTTAAAGGATGTCTAGACATATGGGTAGAGTGAGAGACAGGGATGCATGGTATTCCCTGTGGGTGCCTTTGTAGAAGGTGAGCTGTACCTGTCATGGATGCAATTCTTTCCAAGCCCTTTTATTGCCTTTATTCTTTTCTTTTCTTTATTTGCTTTTTTCCCTTTTTTTTTTATTTCAAGGACTAACTAGAGGACACTGCCTTGGAGTGGTGACTAGAGCTGACAGTGTTACCCACAAGCACTTTCACAGAGATGATAAGGCTGGCTCGTGACGAGACCCCCTTTCCCTTGGCCATGCAACCAAAGGTCACTGCCCTGGTGTGGTAACCAGATAATGGCAATGTCATACTACTAGGTACCCATGAACATAATAGGCTGGCTCGTGATGAGACCCCCTATCCTCTTGGCTAGGTTTTGTTTTGTTATTTTTCTTCGGGTCCCTCTTATTTCTTGTTGAGAGGCTTTTTATTGCCTTCTCGGGGATCCCTGGGTGAGGCATCTCTAGGTTTCATTTTTATGTCTTTTATCTTTTACCAATTGCTTTTACCTTTTGGGCCTTTAGCCCCTTCTTCCCACGAGATAAGGTGCAAGCCCACAAACAGATCATCCTAATGCCCGGACTAGGGGAATGGGACAGATGAGCGGGAGATAAGATGAAAAACTGATGATATGATGGGAGTAGACGATGGCTTTTCAGAAATCCCCCCGGTGGAAAACCAAAACCTATAGGCACAGGCTTGCTAGGACACCCTGTCAATCCCCTCAACAATGGTCAAGTGGGTCAATGTAAGATCCAAGCAGTTGTTAGAAATAAAAGGAGTAAGATGCATATATCTAAAGGTTATAATGATCAAAAGTGACACATACCATGATACCTGGACCAATTACCTCGTGGAGCAAGAGCCTTCTCTGATACAAGACCAGGCCGATGGTGATGGATGCTGCTGCTGCTGACAAGACGAATCTGATGAAAGAAGAGAAGGATGGGCCCTCCAGGGCCATGCTCAGGCAAATCCTGCTCTCGATACTCCATGTCTAGGACCTGTGGGCCTTGAGACATGATCTCCTAGTTATCCCTAGAAGCCGGGGATAACAGAGCCCATCGTTCTAGAAGAAAGTGGTCCTATTTAGGATATTTATTATCTCTGCATTTCTTGTTGGTTTGTACTTGGACTCAGAACCGGCCAAGGCTCTAACTGGACATGGATTGGAATCAAATTAGTTTATAGTTTATGAATTGGTTTACTAAAAAAAATACATAAAATATTAAAATTTTAGTGAAAAAATTAATTTTAAAGATTCCAAACCATTAGACACTAAATATGCAAAGTCTGCTCATGTATATATGGTGTAAAGGTGGATATAGCAAAATGGCATGGAGTGTAATATGTATTTGAAACAAAATACATAATCAACGAGGCTCTAAATGGTCTCTAGAGTCCAAAAACAACATGCTACAAGATACTAGCCTATTCCATATTGTTACTGTTCAAGTCTACACCAAAGGTGCCAAAGTCCAAAGTCATTGGATGTGAACCTAAAGGCAACTTGGAGGGTTCACCCAGTGTCACCTCAATGACCTACTCCCTCACTTTGAGTTGGAATGATCACCAACAAAGGGGGAATTCCCTAGATAACTAAGTCTCAAATGCAAGATAAGACGTTGAATAGATTTGAGGGCTTAGAGTAAATCTAGTCTTCTCTAAAGATATGGTTTTATTTTCCATATTTGAGTTGAGATGATAGAACCTATGGACGCAAGATTGAAGTGCCTAAATGTTTCTATATAAAGCTGGAATTTGAATGTAGAATTTGACGCACCTATTGTTGATGATTACAGATTCGAGAACGGTGAGACATCCTCTAGGACACGTTCTCCTCTGAGACTGAGTTGAGTCGACTTGTGAGAGAGCCCTTGTGTTGGGTGTGCCCATGAGATGGGTGTGTCGTTCCTCTCTGGACTGAGATGAGACGATGTGTGCCCCTGTGTGGGGTGAGGATGCCCATGAGATTGTAATGTTCCTGACTTGGCTAGTCTAGGAAATGCTGTTAATGTGTATGTGGGATCTATTGTTTGCAGCATATAAATGATCATACAAATAATAAATGCGACAAAGGACTGCAAAGTTTGTATTATGATATCTCTGTGGATTACAATAGGCCGAATGCGGCTGAATAAAATAACAACACTCAGCTAGATCAGAAGACAAAGGATAGTCAGAATACAAATAAGCAATTAAACGATAATACCTGGAATATGTGAGTGCTACAGAATCAATGGGTGCACTGGGAATATGGCAACTCTGACGGTAATTGCTGGAAGTCTGGAAAGTTCGTCCTGGTAGCAATACTTCCTCAGTACCGGTATCTGTCGGACCCCTCTGTTGATGAGTCTGGACCCTGGATGGATACCCCTGGGGGAATGCGCCCCTCTTCTTCTAGCAAAATGCATCCTAGTGATTCCACCGTTGGAATCGGACGAGATATGTCTCAAAATGACTGCCTTGGTCTACTGGGAAATGGGTCGGAAGGGTTTCCCAGAATCTGGTCTGATGCTCGCTTTGGAACCCCAAATGTACCCGCCAAATGTGTCGCACGTCCAAGTCTGGAAAATGTGTCCTAGTTGATTCCTCCATCGAAATCTGATTAGGAACAAGGCAAAAGATGTGCCTTGCCCTCCTCTCAAATGGGTCGGAGGGAAATCTCGGAATTCTCCCTGGATGGGATAAGTCGACTAAAACTCTCTCAGAAGCTACGCCCTCACTCTGGATGAATGCGCCCTTGCTGCTGAACACTGTGTAACTGCTGTTGAAGAATGATGGAAGACCTGAATGATCTTCCTGGTGAATAAGGTGTGTCTCTCAAAACCGAAATCAACCAACTGGTGTCCTCCTCCTGGAATCCATTGAACTATCTCTCCTGAGATGTGCCTCTTCTCCTCAATGACAAGTCATAATCTGCATAATGATGAATTAGGTCACTGACTCTTCTCTTATAGCTTTCCAAAACCCTAATTCACTGTTGAAACCCGAATTCATTTTTGACCTTTCCCTCCAAGTGACTCTTACTTTATTTTATTATTCCTTTATTAAATCACTTAATTAATTAATTAATTAATCATTTTACCTCTAAAAAGTGATTTATCCATCCTTATGGCTTTTCCGGCCACTGAAAGTCACTTCTCATCATCTTATCCTATAGTGCTCTTCTTCTCGATTCTGATGAGCTATTACACTAAGAGGTTTCTCCAAGTAATATGCCCATTATGACCTTAGTGAAATTAATTAAGATATGACCCATAATAACTCAAAATTACGAAAATCGTCGGAATGCAACGAAACCAAAACCAAGCTGTGCGGAATGGATCCTGATGATGAACGATGCAAGTCGGGCCCAATAAAACCCCTCAATATCTCCTGAACTCTTTGTCACCCCTATTTGGCTACTCTGGTAGGCATAACACTCTGTAAAGTTATAATGTCCCAAAATGGGGACATTACAGTCCTCCCTACCGGAATATTGGTTGTCCTCAAGCAAGAATTGAATCCAACTACATATGATACCGGGGTCCCATATCCCCCTGTGTGACACAAGGTAGACTCCCCTCAAGATGTGGTATCTCCAAGTGCTCACCACACATGACACCCACATGCTCCCGATGAGTAGAATGATCAATGGCCGAGGAATCTCAGTCAACTCCCTGAGTAACCACTCTACGCGAAACTCGAATCCATCAAACGCTGAACTACCAAGCACTCCAATCCCTGGATCCCATATCAGAATGTCAACTACAATGCCCTATGGAGTATAGTTCTGTAACATATCAACACCATGAGTCTCCTGCAAATAACACATGGCCTCAACCTGAAATGGGTCTATCCTAGTGAGGTACTACAAGACCTCAACGAATCACCAGTCAGTGACATGCTCTCCCCAATACTGAAACTCAATGGAAAATCAAAGTGACTCCCCCCTACAAATGTCCGCTCTTCTCCACCAGTCAATGAAATGTTCGGTCCTGTAATCCCAGGGTCCCATGCTAGTCTCTGACAGGGACCATCATGTCGATGTTGCTCTACTCTGATCATGACTGTCTGCTCAAAGTATCCATACTGGACCCCCCACTCCTGGATCCTCATAATATGAAACAAACTATTGACCAAATGGACTCACGGATCCCATGTCAAATTTGGAAGTTCATCACTTCCAATCCCCACTAACTGCTGGTGTGCCTTACTGGTAACTGTCGAAAACACTCCACCCTCATCGCAATGAGATTTTGAATATGTAGCAACCTCTGAGATATCCTCTGTCCCATGGCCTAGGATACTCCCCATCACGCCCATGGCCTCAACTGTCTGCCCCTGATGATCCACCCCTATCCTGATGAATGCAATCAAGACACTCCTGTCAAGTGGTCTCGACCTACCAACTCTCCATGTCCCCTGCCACTGTCTAGCTCCCCCTGTGTTGCTGTCAATGATGAAAGTATCAAGAAAGGTTATCATAAATATCTGCAACCAACTGTAGGACTTGAAAGTATCATATGCTTTGGTCAATCCAAAGGACTTAACCAAAATCTCGTCCCTCGGCACCTATGGTAAATAATCCCCTGTACTCATCACTGAACACCAACTGTTAGGTACAACGGTAGGTACCTCCATCAACTGTGGGTCAATCATTCTCCATCCATCATCACTCACGCAACTATTGCTACGGTGAAGGTGATCTCCCAGATCTATATACTGCTGCAAGGGAGAGGAATCTCCATGCTCTTCTAAGTACATCTCTTCCTTGCAATCCAGTGCATCCCCCTAAATCCCATTGTACAACTCTATATGTCTCTGTGAACTACCACTCATCACTGTGTGCCCTTGCATACTCATGTGATCTCCTGTATACACCTGCAACATCCTGGATCCTGGGTGTACTACGGGGTCATCCTCTACATGAAGGTCAACCAATCCTGGAACACAAATGGAAGTGTCCTCATAACTGCCCCTGGCTCTGGAATCCCCATGTGTATGTGTGTGCTCAACTGTCTCAACACCCCTCGTGAAGGGTGGTCCTTGTGACCTATGGACATCCTCACGTATCTCTGGATCATATCTCTCCATACTCATCAGTGATCCTGGGTACTCCTCATGCTCCTCCATCAATTGGTGCTCCACTGTTAAACCACTAACATCCTCTCGCAATGTGGCTGAGGGATATATATGACTCTCTGCTGAAATAGATGTAGTGGATCTCTGTCTAATTTCTTCAAGGAGCTCCTCTGATCTGGACTCTGATTCTTGGAGGGTTGTCTGTGTTCCTTCCGAGAATCTCCGTGTGCTCACCAACTCATGAGTGAGTCGGTCCAC
>JASDQU010105092.1:160717-175603 GCA_032191745.1 Picea mariana
GTCCACCTCAACCTCCTGCTCCCTCAGTGCCCTGTGATACATCTCGCCAACCTCCAATAGGTAATCCCTATCCCTCAACAATTGTTGGTAGTCGGCCCTCATCACAATCACTCTCTCCCTGAGTGTATGGAAGTCATCAATGACAAGTCCCCCATCTGAACTATCCTGTGCCATCAAGGCACTCCAACAATAGCCTGCCACCAATGAATGTGTATCATCAATGCATCTAGTGGCTTCCATGATCATGTCCTCATGGACTCTCAACTGTCTTGCCAAGTGTCGTGACTCCTGGTCACAATCTCGTTGAGGTGCTACCTCATGCCTCTCATTGCTAGTGTCAACAATGGAATCCTCAACGACACACTCCTCAAAATATAAGGCACTAAACTGCCCACTATCCCCTGTGCTACTAAGTCCTCTTGTATGCCATTGCATGCCATCACCAACTGCGACCCCTATCTGAATCGCACCATATCCTGTATGGGCAACTGTATCCTCCTGTGCACTCACCCTACTAATATCATCTGCGCTTGGATCCCATACAGATGTGTCCACACACGTGTTATGGTCATTCCAACCAATAAGGAGTGCATCCTCATTACTGTAGATCGATCTTGGGAGTAAGTCTCCTAACAAGCTATTGGTCTCCACAACCCAGTCCATCAATGGAATCTCCAAGAGTGGTGATTCACTCTCCTCATACTGATAGGTATGTGTAAAGCCATACCTCTCCTCCTGGGTCTGCAGATCCATATGTTCCTTGTGTACAATCCCCACACAAGGCTCCTCTACCATATCAGGAATGCCATTGATATCCTCATGTGTTGTGGCTAGCATAGGTGACTGAGAACATGAAAAATGTGGCTCACTCATCATTCTCCATACATGACTTCCTGGAAGCCATGTCTACACCCACCAATAGGTCTGTTGAAATAATGTAACTGCAAAGTGTATTCTTATTCTTATTTGATATAGTATTCATTAGATCAATCCCCATTGTGGATTGATCATGTCGGCTATTGTAAAAGGACCAAATCCCCTTTTGCGGATTGGTCAAAATGTAATTGTAATAGGCAGAATAAGAAGTTGGCCCCAGAATATATCAAAGAGGCCCCAGAATATAATAAAGGTGGATATAACCACCCAGGAGAAGAAGTCGGCCCTGCCAGTGAAAAGACACTTCCACATGTGCCAGACTTGTATAAATAAGGAGGCTAGTGCCTCACTTAGACACACTTCACTTGCTCATTGAGAGGCAAGTTTCAGAACTGCAGTTGGAGAAGAGAGAGAGAGAGAGAGAGAGAGGCGCATCTTTAGGAGAGGACTTTCTGTATTTGCTTGAGTTATCTCTTGGCATTGTATTGGCTATCTATTATAAGAAAGTTTTGCTGGGTTTTCTTCCCCTAGAGGGTTTCCCGGGATAAATGCTGTGTCTCTTGTGATTGTGTATTTCTCAGTGATCTTGTCCTATGTTGTTGTTATCTATTGAAATGCAAAGAACTATAATAATGGCTTAAACATTAACATGGTATCGGAGCCAAGCTGAAGAGAGCATCTTTCACAAGAGAAAAGTGAAAAACGTCACTGTTGCCATACATGCAAATTAGGGCTTTTTGTTGGGGAGGTATTTCAACGCTAAAACCATCTAGAAAAGTGCACCCTCCCTCAAGGATCATTTTGGCACCTTCAGCGCACCTTTTCAGTGGCTAGATCTCTCGGAAAGTGAAACCCTNGGTATCGGAGCCAAGCTGAAGAGAGCATCTTTCACAAGAGAAAAGTGAAAAACGTCACTGTTGCCATACATGCAAATTAGGGCTTTTTGTTGGGGAGGTATTTCAACGCTAAAACCATCTAGAAAAGTGCGCCCTCCCTCAAGGATCATTTTGGCACCTTCAGCGCACCTTTTCAGTGGCTAGATCTCTCGGAAAGTGAAACCCTAGTTTCACAAAGTACCAGAGTACCAGAAGCACCAGTGCAAAAATCTGCAGATCAAGTTTGAGGGGGTAAAAGATGGATTTTCAGAAATCTGATTGCACCAGCTTACTCGCCTTAGCTCAGCGCATCTATCCCCTGGATCAGAATTTCAAATTTTGAAGTTTGAAAAATTAGGGTTTTCTCATAATACCTTAAGTTGCAGCTGCAGTCTCAGAACCAGTTGCAGTTGCAGTATCAGTTGTAGTTGCAGCCGTAGTACCAGTTGCAAATCACCCTTGAAGTTTTTAAGAGTTGGTAATGATTACCGCTGCTGCCAGATGGTGCCACTACCTGCAAATGCCATTAGAGGTATGTACACACATATGTTTAAATGGTTAAACTTTAAAGAGTATTTGCAGGAGAAGGGATCTCTTGCCATAGATCCAAAAGGATCTCAAGATCCAACACATTCAGAGGAATGATACAACCCAGGTGTGATTATTCTGATATGCATCCATTTGTTATATTGATCAATGTTGCATCATTCTAATCCTTTATGAGTCAAGGTATTAGATGGATTAAAAGTTGAGATCATAGAACTTATCCTCTAACCCAACCTTCTGTCAAGATAGCGTATTGTCTTAGTACAAAAGACAGGCTGAAGAAAGCACTCGTCATCTTGAGTGAGGAAGACTCGGAAGAAAAGCAAGCACTCATTCCTGAGGACAAGGCTCCAGGTTTGATTAATCAAGTTAATAAGATTCAAAGGTACACATGACAAGTTGATGACTATAGCTGAGATAGCAGTCTTTGTAAAGTATCATACTTGATAGCATGTGAGCATATAGAGGTAAATGCTTAACGTAATCATTTGTCTGATACAACTAACACCTCCTCTAGGAAGAATCTCGTGTGTTAGTTCCAGGTTGCCATGAAGGAATGTTTGACCACAACACTATGAGAGTGTTGACCTCATTTTCGTATTGTATTCCTTACCTTTAATCATTGCTTCAGACAAATTACAAGTGATAGCTCTAAAGGAGCCACTGTGATGATTGTTCGTGCTATTACGTTATATTATCAAAAGGATATTATTCTTGCTTCCTATTTTGTTGACCTTGCTCCAGGTCACAGGTAATAACCCCGAGGAAGCTATAGTGAAGGTTGCAGAAGGCAACGTGCTAAAGGAGAGACCATAAATGAAGCAATCATCATTGGAAAAGAAGGAGGTGGCTTGCATAAGCTAAAGGGTCACTCAGAAGCTACCATGACCCACGCCATTGAGAATCCATGTGAACTTTGGCATAGAAGATTAGCTCACATTAACTACATGGCGCTACCATACATATGCAAAGCGGTCACAGGTTTACCATAACTCAAGTTTGACCATGAAGGCGTATGCAATGGATTGCACAAGAGAAGAACGTCAAGAACACTTTTCCAAAGAGAGACAACAAAGCAGAAGGAGTCCTAGAACTCATTCATTCAAATGTGTGTGGCCCAATACCATTGTCCTCCATTAGTGAGTATGCATACTATTAATTGATGATTATTCTCGTAAGACCTGGGTGTATTTGTTTGAAATCTAAAGAGGAAGTGTTCAACAAATCCAAGGAATTCTAAGCATTGATAGAGAATCTTTCTGAAAGAAAGATCAAGATACTCAGGTCATATAATGGAGGAGAATACACCTCAAAAGAGTTCGTGAGCTTCTGCAAAGATGTTGGGATCAAGAGGGAACTCACTACTCCTTATAATCCTCAACAAAACGGTGTAGCTGAAAGGAAGAACAGAACGATAATGGAAGCCGTGAAGACCATGATCCATGATCAAGATCTTCCTATGTGCTTATGGGCAGAAGCATCAATGACAACCGTATATGTGCAAAGCCGATTGTCCCATAGTGCACTTGGGTTCAAGACCTTGGAAGAGATGTTCACCGGAAAGAAGCCAGAGGTAAGCCATCTCAAAATATTTGGCTGCCCAGTATTTATACATACATATACCGAAAGAAAAAGGAAACAAGCTGGAACCCTCAGGAAAGAAGGGAATATTTGTGGGATACTGTGAGGTCTCCAAGGCCTTCATGATCTATATACCAGGTCACCGCCACATTGAGATCAACAGGGATGTGACCTTTGATGAAGATGCAGCGCTCAAGAAATCAAGAAGATGCCAGCGTGAAGAAGCATATGAAGAGGAACCCGTAATCCCCAGAACTGCAGTGAGGGAGGTTCCTAGAGCCGCAAAACCAGTAAGGGAAGTCGTAACTTCCTCTGATGAGGAAATTCTAGAAGACCATGATATATTAGAAGTTCAAGAACCTCCTCAGATGACAATCCTCCATAAAAGAAAGTCAGCTTGGGCTAGAGAGCTTATTCAAGATGGAGAGAAGTATGGTGTTCCCGAAGGAACTACGAGACAGGTGAAAAGACCAAAGCCATTCTCTAGTTATACGACTTTGATGTGTGATCTTCTAGAGGAGGAGCCTACTTGCTTTGAAGAAGCCATTCAGAGGAAAGAATGGGTAGATGCCATGACAGAGGAATACCAATCCATAATAAAGAAAGAAGTATGGGAAATAGTTCCCAGATCGAAGAGTAAAGATGTGGTATCCTCCAAATGGCTCTTCAAAATAAAACATGCTGTTGATGAAAGTATTGAGAAGTATAAAGCAAGATTTGTCGTTCGTGGCTTTTCTCAAAAGGAAGGCATTGACTATGAAGAGACATTCGCTCCTGTAGCCAGATACACTTTGATCAGAACCATCATAGCTCTTGCAGCTAAGATGAAGTGGAAGTTACACCAGATGGTCGTAAAGACAACTTTCCTAAATGGTGTTATCAAAGAGGAAGTGTATATAGAGCAACCTTAAGGATTTGAAGTTGAAGACAGGAAGTCTCATGTCTGCAAGTTGAAGAAAGCCTTGTACGGATTGAAGCAAGCTCCTAGAGCTTGGTATGGTCGGATACACAGCTTTCTGACAAGCTTGGGCTTTACCAAGAGTAAAGCAGATTCTAACCTCTACTTCAAGGTCATGAACGATGAGCTAGTGATATTACTGCTATATGTGGATGACTTATTCTTAACCAGAGAAGAAAAGTTCATCACTGAATATAAGAAGAGACTTGCCTCAGAATTTGAAATGAAAGACCTAGGCCTAATGCATTATTTCTTAGGTCTTGAGGTATGGCAGAGTCCAGAGAGGATCTTCCTTAACCAAGGGAAGTATGCAGTCGAAACCCTGAAGAGATTCAACATGTTGGAATGCAAGTCCATGAATACACCCATGGAAACGAAGCTGAAGCTGCTGGTCGATACTTCGCCACACTGTACAGACAAATTATTGGATCACTGATGTACCTGACAAACACCAGACCAGCCATTTGTTTTGTCCTGAACACCTTTAGTCAGTGTCTGGTAGAACCCAGACATGTTCACCTTGTGGTTGCAAAACATGTGATGAGGTACCTTTAGGGTACATTAGATTGTGGTCTCAATTATGATGGAGATCATGATTTCACATTGAGTGGGTACACTGATTCAGATTAGGCAAGAAGTGTTTATGACAAGAAAAGCACTTCGGGATGTTGTTTCAGTTTGGGATCAGCCATGATCTTGTGGCAGAGTAGGAAGCAATCCAACATTGCTCTCAGCACAACGGAAGCCGAATACATTGCTGCATATTCTGCCAGCTGCGAAGCTATATGGCTTCGAAAGTTGCCGACCGGCCTATTTGACCTAGAGATGGAAGCAACCACGATCCTATGTGACAACCAGAGCTGCATAAAGATGACAAAGAATCCTGTATTCCATGACAGGTCGAAGAACATAGAGATCCGTTATCATTACTGTTGAGATTTGTACCTTGGGAGGTGTTCCCCATGTGCTTTTGACCTCCTTAGCACATGAGGAAAGGACATGACACTTTGTACCTTGTACTTTTGTCTATTTTCACTTTGACTTTGGTTAAAGTGAAATTTGGTCACTTTTGGCATAAAGTGAGTATTAAATCACTTTGGGGTGATTTTGGAGACATATGTGGACTTAGGGAACTGTTATCCCCAATTTCTAGGGATAACTAGGAGATCATGTCTCGAGGCCCACAGGTCCTGGACATGGAGTACCGAGAGCATGATTGGCTTGAGCATGGCCCTGGAGGGCCCATCCTTCTTCTTCTTCATCAAACTTGTCCTATTAGCAACAACAACATCCATCACCATCAGCTTGGACTTGCATCGGAGAAGACTCTTGCTCCATGAGGTAATTGGTCCAGGTATCATGGTATGTGTCATGTTTGATCATTATAACTTTCAGATATATGCATCAGGTTCCTTACATTTCTGACAACTGCTTGGATCTTACACTAGCCCACTTGACCATTGTTGGGGGGATTAACGGGGTGCCCTAGCAAGCTTGTACCCATAGGTTTTGGTTAGCCACCAGGGGGGATTTGAAGAGCCATCGTCCGCTCCCACCATATTATCATTTTACATCTTATCTCCCATACATTTATCCCATTCACCTAGTTCGGGCATTAGGATGACCTATTTGAGGGGTTACACTTTGTCTTGTGGGAAGAAGGGGCTAATGGCCCAGGAGGTAAAAGCAGCTGGTAAAAGATAAAAGCCATAGGAAGTAAAACCTAGAGATGCCTCGCCCAGGGACCCCCGAGAACGTAATAAAAAGCCTCTCGATAAGAAACAAAAGGGACCCGAAGAAAAATAATAAAACAAGACCTAGCCAAGAGGATGGGAGGTCTCATCACGAGCCGACCCATTATGTTCATAGGTATCTAGCAGTATGGCATTCCCATTATCTGGTCACCACGCCAGGGCAGTGACCCTTGGATGCATGACCAAGGGAAAGGGGGTCTCATCACGAGCCAACCTTATTATTTCTGCGAAAATACTCGTGGGTAACACTGTCAGCTCTGGTCACCATGCCAAGGCAGTGTCCTCTGGTCAGACCTTGAAGCAAAAAGAAAGAAAAAGTAATAAATAAAGAAAGAATAAAGGCAATAAGGGGCTTGGAAAGAATTGCATCCATGATAGGTACAACTCGCCTCCTACAAAGGCACCCACGGATAATACCTACCCCTGGTCTTCACTGTGTCTGGACATCCTTACACCATACCACCTCGTATCACATGGCTTGAATGATGTCCTTTGGAAACTTTCCTCTTCTTATGGATGTTGGCCCAATAGGTTACCTTGTCCTTTTCTTCAGCTTTTTATAGTAGATCAGTGTAATGTCTTTGAGCTATTAGAGGATATGCTAGGGGTCTTATGCATGTATTTGGTAAAATTAATGATGAAATATGATTGACATTGCTATGATCTCGAGGACTAATGAGCCCATGGAGGGCGAAGCTTTTGATGTGCAGGACCATGCCCGACGGACAGGTACTAGTGGACCGGTACACATGGGGAGATGATTAGCTCGGACCTCCATGGGGCTGAAGAGCCCATCAGATGGTTGTTGGGATGCCATCAGGGGTAGAGACAGGACAGTGATATGATGAGCCTTTGCACATGAGAAGGACGTTCCACCCAGGACACTTTGGCTGAGCCTAGCCTAGGGGGGTTGACCCACTTCAGATGGAACGTTTTCCTCTTGATGGACAGGACGTCACCTAGGAGACTTGGACGTCATCTTGAGCGTGTGGCAGTTTGATTGGATTACTGGCACGTGTGGCAGCTTGGAGGAGCCCTAAAAGGGCTAACGCCTGACTTCTGGATGCTGGACTAGCCCAAAAAGGGCCAACGTTTCCCTCAGAAGGGCTTGACGTCCCACCTTTTGCTCATTTTGTGTCTTTTACTTAGCAGTTAATGTAAAAACAGTGTAATTTTTGGTAGTCATCCTTGTCGGCTGTTTTAATGACCTAATTTGTAAATTAAAGGTCATTGGATGATATATATTGAGGATGTTTTTCCCTCATTTGGATATAACACAACTCACTCTCTTGTGAGATCTGATTTCTTGCGCCCTACTAGGGTAATTTTGGTGTTTAAGTGAGGCGCACTTGCTATTGGAGGATTTTTCTTGGCATTTATGGCATTTCTCTCAAGGAAGGTTTACAACTAGGGTTTGCTTGTGCTTTTCTTCATGACATGTAAGTGAATTTTCATGCAAAACTTCTTAAATGAATGGTTGTAGGTATAATTTCTTACATTTCCTTATTGTATTGCTGATTTAAAACCCTAGGTAACAAGCACACAAGTAGGTTATCGTTACATGTCCCCTTGTTGAGAAATATTTTTCAGCCATTGAAGAAAAGAGATAGAGCCTAGYCGTTGCTACACTTATTATCTTTCTTCTGAGCTAGCATTGAAGTCTATAAGTTGAAAAGAGGAGACGTCCTAGGCCTAGATTGCCTACACCTAGGTTTCACCTTCTAGGGTTTGAAAGCCTTGTAATTGCAACACTTTCTCCCTTAGATTTATGCTTTAAGCTAGCCATTTTGCCAAGTCTATTTAGAGAAGGAGGAAAGAGCATGAGGCCTTGCTTAAGCAACACCGGAGTGAGCCTCTTTCCCCTAGGGTTTTGATTCTAGGGCTCTGCCTTTGCAACACCATAGAACCCTACCTTCTAGTCTCTAAGTTATCATCCTCCCGAGACCTTGTGCCCTCATTTTTGACTCCATATACCCTAAGGCACTGATTTGATCTCCAACGTTGAAGCTTTAGTGTACAAAACAATTCTTTAAAACCCTAAATCTTGAAACCCTAACTAACTAACCCTAACCCTAACCTAGGCTGACATCATAGTTGGTTATTTTTTATGTAGCTACCTCTTGACTTTTATAAGCAATTGAGTGATGATCTAAAGCATTTATTGATTGATGTGTTGATTGAATATATTGTTGGCTTTGTCATCTTGATAGTTATTGATGAATTAATGCTCTTTCCATAGACAATTAGCAAAACATTGATCTCATCAATATCTATTGCTTTACATTGCTTAAATTATATCAGATGGTCATATGAAGTGCTAACCCTTTGTATATAGCCTGCATATATATTTTTCTATTGTTGATTTGTTACGGGCAGGTGTTCTCATTTGGGACTATACTTCATTATTGGCTGATTAGCCGGACCTTTTTCTTTTTGGTGGTAACCTGTGAAGGGGAACTTTAACTCTGACCTTGTATCCCAGCCTCTTCAAAACCACAGGTTACCGGGGACGTCTCCCCTGGGCTAACCTCCCTAAATAGAAAGAATCTCCCCATTGTGGTGACATTGGGTGGGGAAGGTTCCTGTTTCGCCAGTTTGACCTTTATCCTTTAGCCTTTCAACCTAAATTACAAACTGAGCGATAACATTTTGGCGCCGTTGCCGGGGAACATTGAGTCAATCTTCCTCAACGACAAATCTTTCAGTAAGCCTTGCCTCAAAGACCTTTTCTCTTACAAGCTTACCTGGCGACTCCACTAGACTTTATTCCCCTATTCTTTGATAGTTTCAGGAAAACTATCTGGCGACTCCACAAACCAAAAGGAGATTCAATAATCCTCCTTTAGCTTTCAGAAGGAAGCCTGCTACAAATTCACCTGTTGTCAAGTCACTTTTTGGAAAAAGACTTCCTTTAAACATGTCTACTTCTCAGACCAGTAGTACAAACCCAGTCAACAAGCAAAGACAATGGCCATCTACTTTGTTCAAGCCATTAGACATGTCAGCCATACCTAGCTACCCTAGGCAAATGCCACCCAAATATGAAAAGTGGTTGCCTAAGTTTACCGGCACTGATGCCACTAGTGCTGAAGAGCATATGAGTAACTTTTGGGCATTTTTTCAGCTTCACCCCATTAGTGATGATGCTGAGGACTTAGTTATGAAGTTATTCTCTGCTACTCTTTATGATGCTGCAAGACGTTGGTATCTTGGCCTTCCTGATGGAAGCATTAAAACCATGGATAGACTTGAGCAAATCTTCCTCAGAAGGTGGAGTATCAAAGAAGACCCGAACATGCTGCTCACTCGACTAAATAGCCTTGCCAAGCACGAGAATGAGTCTATTCGGGAATTTCATACCAGATTCGAAGCATTACTCCAATGAATTCCCCCAAGCCATCATCCGAAAGATGATTATCTTGTTCACATTTATACTAGATCTTTCAGTGGCCAACTAGGGTATCATCTTAGAGACAAAGACCCTCAATCCATTCAAGAAGCCCAAGAGCTCGCAACCAAGATAGAAGGAAATCTCCTTTCAATCAAGATTGAGCCCTTTGCTAACCTTAGGGGGAGAATAGACACCAAGCAGAAAGTGGTACACAATGCTGAGCCTACTTCGCATCTCTGCACCAGTATCAGTAAGCTACAAGCTTCTGTGGATAGCATCATGAAGAATCAAGAAGAAATGATGAATCGGATTGTTAGACTTGAAATGTCCCAGACCCAGGCACCTAGACCTCCATTCAAAGGGCCATTCCGGAAAGGGAACCAAACCTACAAGCCGAAGAATGAAAATGAAGTCCCAAATACTCTGGCCCCTACAAACGTCGTTGATGAAAATCCTTGGTGCCTGGAATGCAGTGAAGCACATTGGGAGAATGAGTGTCCTTATAACACCAACCAACAACAAGTCAACAATCTGGACTGCTTTTCGAGTTTCCCTCAAATAAATATCACTGATATAGAACATCAACAGGCCTTGAAAGAAGCAGCCAGAGCAGCAAGACTAGCAATAATTAACAACTTGGACCAGGAGTCACGAGAAAAGCTTAAAAAGCAAGAAGTCCAAGTATACCGGAGAAAGAATCCAAAACAACCTACCACTGATCAGTCAAAATCTCCTGAGGTTCTTCCTCCCAAGACATCTAAAACTGATAAGGTTACCCTTGATTTTGACTTTAAAGGAGCCTTGTCAAAGATGCATGTAAACGTTCCCTTAAAGGAAGCAATTAAGATCCCCTCTATTAAAGAACGCTTTAATACCTTCTTTTCGGGAACAACTGAGCCTATGGACCCCCCAATTATGCTACAAGCTGATCACTTCAGGATCCAGTACGGTGAAAATCCACCTTTCTTCATGACGCTTATGATGAACAACTAATACCTCAACAATTGCATGCTGGATACAGGTGCTGGTGCAAATATGATGTCTCTTAAAGTCATGCAGCAAATGGGCTTGAAGGTCACTAGGCCTTACAGAAATGTGTGTGGATTTGAATCCAAAGCAATACCCACACATGGTGTAGTTGAAAATGTCAAAGTGCAATTAAAAGAATTCCCCGAGAAGACAGTCCACATAGATATTATAGTGGTTGATGTCCCGGACATGTGGGGAATGTTGTTGTCTAGGAAGTTTGGTGCAATGATAGGCGGGTCCCTTGAAATGGATCTCACCTTTTTGCGGTTGCCTTTGAAAGATGGAACAACTGGACGTTTACTCAATGTACCAATAACTCGAAACCACGTACAAGGTGTCGTTCCTTCTGTAAATGAAGCGCAGAAAGATGTGATACAAACTCTTCAAGAATATTCTCCAGAAGATATGCCATTTGCAACAGAAGAAGATTTTGACCAGATTGAGTGGCCTAAGAAAGAAGAATACCAACAACTCCTAGATCAGTTTTGGAACAAAGAGGTAGGGACGGTGAAGATACTAAAAAGGAAAAAGGATGAAGAGGACGTGCAAATCCATCCATCCCAACAAGAAGTTTTTGCACCAGAAGCCCACCCACCTCCCTTAGTACAGTACACCAGGGTTGTTCAAGGAACAACCAAACACAAGATCCGAAAATACTCAGAAAGGAGAGCCAACTAATGTGAAAGAAAGTACACAATCATGGCTCGGACCTTTCAAGGTCGGGATGGAATCGGTTGATAACTCGTACTATTTGTCCACTTTGGAAGGAAGAAGGCGCCCATTACCCATTAGCGGATGCCTCCTCAAACCCCACCAAGGTGGTGGGACATGATTGTACAGGTAAGTATAAATAGGTGGGCATTTTCTGTGTATTATACTGTCTGCATTTCATATTAGCTTGTTTCCTCACATGCATATTGTTTGCTTTATTTCATATATATATATATATATATGTATATATATATATATATATATGTTATATTTTGCGGGGTGGCAATACCACCCCACCTTTGTTGCTGATGCCTCTTTTCGAGTGTGAGCAGGTCTACAGGTTTATGCCAGAGATGTTGAGGTTCTCATGCGCTCTATGATGAGCAGATGTCCCCGAGTGGGAGTCAGATGTTATACCAGATTTCTAGGGATAATTAGGAGATCATGTCTCGAGGCCCACAGGTTCTAGACATGGAGTACCGAGAGAAGGATTGACCTGAGCATGGCCCTGGAGGGCCCATCCTTCTTCTTCTTCATCAGACTTGTCCTGTCAGCAGTAGCAGCATCCATCACCATCGGCTTGGACTTGCATCGGAGAAGACTCATGCTCCATGAGGTAATTGGTCTAGGTATCATGGTATGTGTCATGTTTGATCATTATAACTTTTAGATATATGCATCAGGTTCCTTACATTTCTGACAACTGCTACGATCTTACACTAACCCACTTGACCAATGTTGGGGGGATTAACGGGGTGCCCTAGCAAGCTTGTACCCATAGGTTTTGGTTAGCCACCAGGGGGGAATTTGAAGAGCCATCGTCCGCTCCCACCATATTATCATTTTACATCTTATCTCCCATACATCTATCCCATTCCCCTAGTTCGGGCATTAGGATGACCTATTTGAGGGGTTACACTTTGTCCTGTGGGAAGAAGGGGCTAAAGGCCCAGGAGGTAAAAGCAGCTAGCAAAAGATAAAAGCCATAGGAAATAAAACCTAGAGATGCCTTGCCCAGGGATCCCCGAGAAGGCAATAAAAAGCCTCTCGATAAGAAACTATAGGGACCCGAAGAAAAATAATAAAACAAGACCTAGCCAAGAGGATGGGAGGTCTCATCACGAGCTGACCCATTATGTTCATAGGTATCTAGCAGTATGACATTGCCATTATCTGGTCACCACGCCAGGGCAGTGACCCTTGGTTGCATGGCCAAGGGAAAGGGGGTCTCATCACGAGCCATCCTTATCATTTCTGCGAAAATACTCATGGGTAACACTGTCAGCTCTAGTCACCACGCCAAGGCAGTGTCCTCTGGTCAGACCTTAAAGCAAAAAGAAAGAAAAAGTAATAAATAAAGAAAGAATAAAGGCAATAAGGGGCTTGGAAAGAACTGCATCCATGACAGGTACAACTTGCCTCCTACAAAGGCACCCACGGATAATACCTACCCCTGGTCTTCACTGTGTTTGGACATCCTTGGAACATACCACCTCGTATCACATGGCTTGAATGATGTCCTTTGGAAACTTTCCTCTTCTTATGGATGCTGGCCCAATAGGTTACCTTGTCCTTTTCTTCAGCTTTGTATAGTAGATTAGTGTAATGTCTTTGAGCTATTAGAGGATATGCTAGGGGTCTTATGCATGTATTTGGTAAAATTAATGATGAAATATGATTGACATTGCTATGATCCCAAGGACTAATGAGCCCATGGAGGGCGAAGTTTTTGATGTGCAGGACCATGCCCGATGGACAGGTACTAGTGGACCGGTACACATGGGGAGATGATTAGCTTGGACCTCCATGGGGTTGAAGAGCCCATCATATGGTTGTTGGGATCCCATCAGGGGCAGAGACAGGACAGTGATATGATGAGCCTTTGCACACGAGAAGAAGAAGGACGTTCCACCCAGGACACTTTGGTTGAGCCTAGCCTAGGGGGGTTGACTCACTTCAGATGGAACGTTTTCCTCTTGATGGACAGGACGTCACCCGGGAGACTTGGACGTCATCTTGAGCGTGTGGCAGTTTGATTGGATTACTGGCACGTGTGGCAGCTTGGAGGAGCCCTAAAAGGGCTAACGCCTGACTTCTGGATGCTGGACTAGCCCAAAAAGGGCCAACGTCTCCCTCAGAAGGGATTGACGTCCCACCTTTTGCTCATTTTGTGTCTTTTACTTTGCAGTTAATGTAAAAACAGTGTAATTTTTGGTAGTCAGCCTTGTCGGCTGTTTTATTGACCTAATTTGTAAATTAAAGGTCATTGGATGATATATATTGAGGACGTTTTTCCCTCATTTGGATATAACACAACTCACTCTCTTGTGAGATCTGATTTCTTGTGCCCTACTAGGGTAATTTTGGTGTTTAAGTGAGGCACACTTGCTATTCTAGGATTTTTCTTGGCATTTATGGCATTTCTCTCAAGGAAGGTTTACAACTAGGGTTTGCTTCTGCTTTTCTTCATGACATGTAAGTGAATTTTCATGCAAAACTTCTTAAATGAATGGTTGTAGGTATAATTTCTTACATTTCCTTATTGTATTGCTGATTTAAAACCCTAGGTAACAAGCACACAAGTAGGTTATTGTTACATGTCCCCTTGTTGAGAAATATTTTTCAGCCATTGAAGGAAAGAGATAGAGCCTAGCCGTTGCTACACTTATTATCTTTCTTCTAAGCTAGCATTGAAGTCTATAAGTTGAAAAGAGGAGACGTCCTAGGCCTAGATTGCCTACACCTAGGGTTTCACCTTCTAGGGTTTGAAAGCCTTGTAATTGCAACACTTTCTCCCTTAGATTTATGCTTTAAGCTAGCCGTTTTGCCAAGTCTATTTAGAGAAGGAGGAAAGAGCACGAGGCCTTGCTTAAGAAACACCGGAGTGAGCCTCTTTCCCCTAGGGTTTTGATCCTAGGGCCCTGCCTTTGCAGCACCATAGAACCCTACCTTCTAGTCTCTAAGTTATCATCCTCCCGAGACCTTGTGCCCTCATTTTTGACTCCATATACCCTAAGGCACTGATTTGATCTCCAACGTTGAAGCTTTGGTGTACAAAACAACTCTTTAAAACCCATATCTTGAAACCCTAACTAACTAACCCTAACCCTAACCCTAACCCTAACCTAGGCTGACGTCATAGATGGTTTTTTTTGATGCAGCTAC
>JASDQU010105092.1:177832-202879 GCA_032191745.1 Picea mariana
GTTGCATGGCCAAGGGAAAGGGGGTCTCATCACGAGCCAACGTTATCATTTCTGCGAAAATACTCGTGGGTAACACTGTCAACTCTGGTCACCACGCCAAGGCAGTGTCCTCTGGTCAGACCTTGAAGCAAAAAAGAAAGGAAAAGTTCTAAATAAAAGAAAGAATAAAGGCAATAAAGGGCTTGGAAAGAACTACATCCATGACATGTACAACTTGCCTCCTACAAAGGCACCCACGGATAATACCTACCCCTGGTTTTCACTGTGTCTGGACATCCTTAAACCATACCACCTCGTATTACATGGCTTGAATGATATCCTTTGGGAACTTTCCTTTTCTTATGGATACTGGCCCAATAGGTCACCTTGTCTTTTTCTTCAACTTTGCATAGTAGGTCAGTGTAATGTCTTTGAGCTATTAGATGATATGCTAGGGGTCTTATGCATGCATTTGATAAAATTAATGATGAAATATGATTGACATTGCTATGATCCCGAGGACTGATGAACCCATGGAGGGCGAAGTTTTTGATGTGCAGGACCATGCCCGACGGACCGGTACCAGTGGACCGGTACACATGGGGAGATGATTAGCTCGAACCTCCATGGGGCTGAAGAGCCCATCAGATGGTTGTTGGGATCCCATTAGGGGCAGAGACAGGACAATGATATGATGAGCCTTTGCACACGAGAAGAAGAAGGACGTTCCACCCAGGACACTTTGGTTGAGCCCAGGCTAGGGGGGTTGACCAACTTCAGATGGAACGTTTGACTCTTGATGGACAGGACGTCACCCAGGAGACTTGGACGTCATCTTGAGCGTGTGGTAGTTTGATTGGATTACTAGCACGTGTGACAGCTTGGAGGAGCCCTAAAAGGGCTAACGTCTGACTTCTGGATGCTGGACTAGCCCCCAAAAGGGCCAACGTCTCCCTCAGAGGGGCTTGACGTCCCACCTTTTGCTCATTTATGTCTTTTACTTAGTAGTTAATGTAAAACAATATGATTTTAGTAGTCAGCCTTGTCGGCTGTTTTAATGACTTAATTTTTAAATTAAAGGTCATTGGACGATATATATTGAGGATGTTTTTCCCTCATTTGAACATAACACAACTCACTCTCTTGTGAGATCTGATTTCTTGCACCCTACGAGGGTAATTTTGGTGTAGGCGCACTTGCTTTTGGAGGATTTTCTTGGCATTTATGGCATTTCTCTCAAGGAAGGTTTACAACTAGGGTTTGCTTGTGCTTTCTTCATGACATGTAAGTGAATTTTCATGCAAAACTTCTTAAATGAATGGTTGTAGGTATAATTTCTTACATTTGCTTATTAAATTGTTGATTTAAAACCCTAGGTAACAAGCACACAAGTAGGTCATTGTTACATGTCCCCTTGTTGAGAAATATTTTTCAGCCATGGAAGAAAGGAGATAGAGCCTAGCCGTTGCCACACTTGTCTTCTTTTTCTGAGCTAGCGTTGAAGTGTATAAGTTGAAAAGAGGAGACGTCCTAGGCCTAGATTGCCTACACTTAGGGTTTCACCTTCTAGGGTTTGAAGGCCTTGCCATTGCAACACTTTCTCCCTTAAATTTATACTTTGAGCTAGCCGTTTTGCCAAGTTTATTTAGAGGAGGAAAGAGCACGAGGCCTTGCTTAAGCAACACCGGAGTGAGCCTCTTTCCCCTAGGGTTTTGATTCTAGGGCCTTGCCTTTGCAGCACCATAGAACCCTACCTTCTAGTCTCTAAGTTTTCATCCTCTTGAGACCTTGTGCCCTTACTTTTGACTTCATATACCCTATGGCACTGATTAGATTTCCAACGTTGAAGCTTTAGTGTGCAAAACAACTATTTAAAAACCCTAAATTTGAAACCCTAACTAACACTGCTAACCTAATAAAGGCTGATGTCATAGTTGAATACCTCATCTTGACGCAGCAAAAGTGTAATATAAACAATTGAGTGATGACATCAAGCATTTTTTGAATAAATCATTGATTGGATGTACTGTTGGCTTGGTCATCTTGGTAGATATTAATGAATTGATAATCTTTCATAGGCTAATTAATAAAACGTTGACTTCATCTTGTATCTATTGCATTGCTTATTGAATGAAATCAGATAGTTAAAGAAGTACTAACCCTTCGAGTGATAGCTTGCAAATATATATATATATATATATTGTGTAGCTATTGTCTTGTTTCGGGCAAGCGTTTTCAACAGGGTATACACTTCTTTTATTGGCTGATTAGCCGGACTATCTGACATTTGTGGTAACCTGCGAGGAGGGAACTCTTAAAACTTGACTTTGTATCTTTTGCCTCTTCAAACCCCAGGTTACCGGGGATGTCTCCCTTGGGCTAACCTCCCTAAACAGAAAGAACCTCCCCATCGAGGTGACATTGGGTGGGGAAGGTTCCTGTTGCGCTAGTTTGTCCTCTATCCTTGAGCCTGTGACCTAAACTACAAAGTGTGCGATAACAAATTTGAAGTGAAATCATAATTGATATTCAAATTTTACTTAGATGCCTCAGATATAATGATATCTCTTTTGATTTGAAGTGATAAAACTCAAGATTTAGAAACACTATATGATGAAGCCTTGGTTATTGAAAATGAAATGTCATAATCTAGGATGACTCCAACAACCAACATTGTTGTTTCCTTGCATGCAATTCTACATGCAGCCTAGCCAAGTGGATTAGCTCAATCGATTTGAACCGATTGACTTCAAGGTGAAGATTGTTGAGAGTTCATGGGTTCAAATCCAATAGAGACCCTTTAGGTTAGAAGTATATGTTGTACTTTAGGTTATAAGCCCCATAGGAACGATAGAACTGTCATTTGCTTGTGGTTTAGGTATTGCTTCTAATAACATAGAAGAAGCATACACTTTATTGCAAGGATTGAGATTAACCATTGAAGCTAATATTCAATTGTTGATAGTGGTGGGTGATTCGAACATTATCATCAAAACAATCGTCTGGAAGAAAATAATTGTTGACAATTTTCTAACTTCAATGTTAGAATGGGAGAAAAAAGAGGTAATTAAATTCTCTAGTATCATATTCTTCCAAGTGTTCTAGGAGAATAATCAAATTGCGGATGGATTTTCTAATAAAGCCACCCTCCTAAAAGAGGGGGTCATTAGCATCAATGGAAATAAGCATGATCTACTCATTCCATAACATTTCAACATGATGACCTAGTCACAAGTCACGTATAAGGAATTTAAGGTGTCACATGGATCAACTCATGGTAACTCGACTGTATTATTGAGTCAATTATGAGAAGAGACATGAGTCTCTTTGTCACATGACCAGACCCATGCCTTCACACAATTATGAACCTTGGTGAGGTGATTTCCTTTGTTATGGTGGGATTGTGGACTATTGGAATGGAATGTAGTGGAAGAAGCTCTGGTTATTAGGAGAGAGGAATCCTAGCGAGGTATGTTTGCTCATTGGGGGTGTCTTTTCTTGGGATAGTGTTTCTGAGTATTGGTGAACTTCCTCCCTTGTCATCCAATCGAGGGGAGTCCTTATTTGCTTAGTCCAGTTCTTTTCATGGAACTTCTGTAGGTGTGACCTTGTTTCAATTAGGTGTTTCTCTATTCCATTGTCTCAATTTGGCATGATCATGAATAGAGTTTTGTTCTGGGTACACAACATTGTTTTTTTAGTGAAAGGAAACTCCACTCATTGGGTCTTTTTGAGTGGGAGGGTGCTTACTTCAAAGTTATTTTCAGGTTTTTGGGATTTTAATGGGCTCTCTATTCTTTCTTCTAGAGAGTTTTGTTCTCTTGGCTCTATGTGACTCTATCCAAGTTTGTTTGGTTGGGGCTTTCGAGCCCTAGTTTCCTTCTTTGGTGCTTCGAGGTCTGCAAGGTCTTTGTGTGGCTTGCCGAGTGGTGTATTTTTGAGTGGATAAAAGACCTCTCTACCATCATCTCATTATTGATTATTAAGAACTGAGAGAGACCAAGAGGGTGTTAAGAAACCATGAAAATCCATTCAATTCAACAAAGCATCAATCTTTATAGAAACTACGAAAATTCATGACAATGAATGACATGTAGTCACTTAGGTCGCAACAATCATGGGCACACTTGTACATAAAAAAACATCAGTCTTGGAGGCTGATTGTAATATGCTTCGAAACATGGTGGTCAATATGAGCAAGGGAGACCAATCAGGGGCCTCAAATCAGGTTAAGCCCCATAAGAACAATAGAATTGTCATTTGCTTGTGGTTTAGGTATTGCTTCTAATAACATAGAAGAAGCATACAATTTAACACAAGGATTGAGATTAGCCATTGAAGCTAATATTTAATTGCTGATAGTAGTGGGCGATTCAAACATTATCATAAGAAAAATGGTCTCGAAGAGATGATTCAAACGATTGCCGGCAAGTTTCTAACTTTAGTGTTAGAACAGACAAAAAAAGAGGTAATTAAATTCTCTAGTATCATATTCTTTCAAGTGCTCGAGGAGAATAACCAAATTGTGGATGGATTTGCTAACAAAGCTACCCTCCTAAAAGAGGGGGTCATTAGCATCAATGGAAATAAACATGATCTACCCATTCCATAACATTTCAATATAAGGACCTAGTCACAAGTCAAGTATAAGGAATTTAAGGTGTCACATGGATCAATGCATGATAACCCGACTGTATCACATAGGAAATTATGAGAAGAGACACAAGTCTCTTTGTCACATGACCATGCCCATGCCTTCACACAATTATGAACATTGGTGAGGTGATTTCCTTTGTCATGGTGGGATTATGGACTATTCGAATGCAATGTTGTGGAAGAAGCTCTGGTTATTAGGAGAGCGAGGAATCCCGACGAGGTATGTCTGCTCATTGGGGGTGTTTTTTTCTTGAAAGTGTTTTTGAGTACTGGTGAACCTCCTCCCTTGTCATCCAATCAAGGGGAGTTCTTGTTTTCTTAATCCGATTCTTTTCATGGAAGCTCTGTAGGTGTGACCTTGTTTCAATTTAGGTGTTTCTCTATTCCATTGTCTCAATTTGGCATGACTGTGAATAGAGTTTTGTTATGGGAAAACAACATCATTTTTTTAGTGAAATAAAAATGCACTCATTGGGTCTTCTTGAGTGGGAGGGTGCTTAGTTCAATGTTATTTTCAGGTCTTGGGGATTTTAATGGTTTCTCTATTCTTTATTTTGGAGGAGGTTTGTTCTCTTGGCTCTCTGTGACTCTATCCAAGTTTGTTTGGTTGGGTGCTTTGGAGCCCTATTATTCCTTCTTTGGTGCTTCGAGGTCTGCAATGCCTTTGTGTGGCTCGCCGAGTGGATAGAATACCTGTCTACCATCATCTCATTATGGATTATCAAGAACTGAGAGAGAGAAAAAGGGTGTTAAGAAACCATGAAAATCCACTCATGCCAATAGAGCATGAATCTTTATAGCAACTACAAAAATTCATGAGAATGAATGATAGGTAGTCACTTAGGTTGCAACAATCATGGGCACACTTGTACATAAAAAGCATCAAATGGCAGTCTTGGAGGTTGATTGTAATATGCTTCGAAACATGGTGGTCAATATGAACAAGGGAGACCAATCAAGGGCCTCGAATCAGGTTAAGCCCTAGAGGAACAATAGAACTGTCATTTTCTTGCGATTTAGGTATTGCTTCTAATAACATAGAAGAAGCATAAGCTTTAATGCAATGATCAAGATCAACCATTGAAACTAATATTCAATTGCTGATAGTAGTGGGTGATTCAAACACTATCATCAGAAAAATGGCCTCGAAGAAAATGATTGTCGACAATTTTCTAACTTCAATGTTAGAACGGGAAAAAAGAGGTAATTAAATTCTCTAGTATCATATTCTTTCAAGTGCTCTAGGAGAATAACCAAATTGTAGATGGATTTGATAATGAACCCACCCTCCTAAAAGAAGGGGTCATTAGCATCAATGGAGATAAGCATGATCTACCTATTCCACAACATTTCAACATGAGGACCTAGTCACAAGTCACATATCAAGAATTTAAGGTGTCACATGGATCAACACATGGTAACTTGATTGTATCATAGAGGAAATTATGAGAAGAGACATGAGTCTCTTTGTCACATGACCAGACCCATGCCTTCACACAATTATGAATCTTGGTGAGGTGATTTCCTTTGTCATGGTGGGATTATGGACTATTGGAATGCAATGTAGTGGAAGAAGCTCTAGTTATTAGGAGAGCGAGGAATCTTGGCGAGGTATGTCTGATCATTAGGGGTGTTTTTTCTTGGGATAATGTTTCTGAGTACTGGTGAACCTCCTCCCTTGTCATCCAATCGAGGGTAGTTCTTATTTGCATAGTCTAGTTCTTTTCATGGAAGCTCTGTAGGTGTGACCTTGTTTCAATTTAGGTGTTTCTCTATTCCATTGTCACAATTTGGCATGATTGTGAATACAATTTTGTTCTAGGAACACAACATTGGTTTTTAGTGAAAGGAAACTTCCTTCATTGGGTCTTCTTGAGTTGGAGGAAGCTTAGTTCAAAGTTATATTCAGGTTTTGGGGATTTTAATGGTTTCTCTATTCTTTCTTCTGGAGGAGGTTTGTTCTCTTGGCTCTCTATGACTCTATCCAAGTTTGTTTGGTTAGGTGCTTTGGAGCCCTATTTTCCTTCTTTGGTGCTTCGAGGTCTGCAAGGTCTTTCTGTGGCTTGCCAAGTGGTGTATTTTCAAGTGGATAGAAGAACTCTCTACCATAATCTCATTATGGACTATCAATAACTGAGAGAGACCAAGAGGGTGTTAAGAAACCATGAAAATCCATTAGGCCAATATAACATTATTCTTTATAGCAACTACAAAAATTCATTATAATGAATGACATGTAGTCACTTAGGTTGCAACAATCATGGGCACACTTGTACATAAAAGACATCAAATGGTAGTCTTGGAGGCTGATTGTAATATGCTTCAGAACATGGTGGTCAATATGAGCAAGGGAGACCGATCATGGGCCTCAAATCAGGTTCAATCTATGAATTCAAACTGTGGAAGACTAAATAAGGAAGAGACAATGCACCGAATTGACAATGTAATGGAAATTGAGAAACCAATCTCACAACCAAACTATGCATCATTGAAATAAGAAACCAATAGACATGCATTTTGTCAGTTTTATGTTTTACAAATTTCTTAGTATTTCAAGTTTATGTTGTACAATATATAACACTTAGAAGCGCTGGTAAATTTTTCCCCAGGTCACCATTAGTCTTGTATACATGCTAGTAGATAATATAGAATTTTATTCTTATATGAAAACTTTGGAACATATTTGGTTGTAATTATTTTTTCGCTTTAAAAAAAATTGTTAGTTCATATAAAGTGGCCATGGAATATTGGTGGAAAGTGCGCAAATCCAACCACAACAAAAATGAGTATTCTAAATTCTCGAGATATTTAATCCTCTAATTACTTAACAAATGGATAATATTGCATTAGAACACAACACTTGAGACAATAACAACACTACCTCATCAACTACCATGACTTTGTAGGACAGGCATTTTTCTTACAATAAGTGGAACACATGTAGAAAAGCTGTAACCAAAAATACCCTCTTATAAATAGATCAAAGTAGTGAATGAAAACTTATAGTTCACCATATCTTGGGTTCACACCAAGCTCATATCAACATCAACCATGTATCTCAATAGACAAAATTGAGAGCAGATATAACACAATTAAAGATTTAAAAAAAAAATCACTTTCCATGGTGTTCTTAAAATAATTGAAGAGAGAGATTTGTTTTGTTCTGAAAAATATCTTCTAGACACCACATCTCCCAATACATCATCACGAATGCATGTAGTTATAAACATGATCACAAGGTGGATATTTCCCCATTTATGGTTATCATGAAATTTTCAATGAGATATTACATAATTGCTTAGTAGAACTGGTGCCTTAGCCAATGTTTTGTCTTAATCTATTTGTTATAAATTAGGGGCCACAAACATTAACATACACATGCATATTATCCAATTATATAGAAAAAGAATCAAGGTGATTAGAGAATTATAAAGTGTGTTTTTCAAATTCTTATCGAGTTTGGAGTTTATCATGTTGGAGTATAACATTCCAATCTAACTCAACGACGAGGATTTCTTTCTTATAATATGATGAATGTAACGCTAAATATGATATTAATTATTCCTAACATATCAATATTAATATCAACGTTACCTTTAGCATATTAAAATAAATGACTTCTTATCATTGAGTTATATTGGATCATTTCTAATCATCTCTTCATCGTTTTTGTGTGCTTAAAAGTTTAATATATTCGGTAATTAATATTGTGTTAGCAATATTTCATAAGCTTATGGAATTTATTTGATGATAGATTTATCTAAATCTTTGAATGATTGTTTTTCTATTGATTGGTCCTTGTGGATACCTTGGAAGGGTGTCTTACACTGGAATTGTATTGATCTCTATGTTACATGAAGTATATATTCACTAATTTAAATGAAAAAATGAATTAATAATGTTTATTGAAACTTGAATGAGCATATATCTCTTGACTTCCCCTTTTCTTGATGAGGTATAGTCTAATTCCGCCCCTTGTTCTCAGGTTGCTATTAATAATCCACATGACAATGAAATATGGTCCATTTAATTTAATTATTCAAATATAAAATTCTTATAGTCAAAAGTGTGGTTCTTATTGATTCTAAAGAAGGGTATTTTCCTGTAGCTTTTATATTAGAGTTCTGTAACATCCCGCTCTTGCGTGCACTGAGCGGACTTATTCTTTGAGGACACTTGCGTGCAAGTGATCCGGTTCATTATACGATTGGTTGTTTTGATTATGATTATAAGATATTGTGGATCTGATGATATACTATTTTTGTTGTATTTACATTGACATGTGCTATTGACTGGGTTCTCCTGAGTGTGCAAGACTCTGGACGTTAGAGGATGTCGAGGCATCGATGAAACTCCTTCGACTCCGGATCGAGTCAGGGAGTGGAATGTTAAGGTTTGAATGTTGTTGAAGTGACATATGTACATATGATTAGATATTATGATGTTGATTGTTATCGCTGACATGTTTCGTTGATGGATGCAGGCTGACGATAGCTTGTCGACCAGACTCACATTTGGAGTAAAGGGGTCATGCACGACAACCAAAGACATTGAGGGAGAGGTGTGGCAACAACCCTGCCACAACCTACTAACACTCCCACCGTTGTTACAATTGTAGGTTAACGATTACCTAGTTCGAGAGACTCGCGATGCCGTGAGGACAGATTGTGACAGTCGCTCATGATGATTCTAAGGGGCGCGCAATAAGATAGGGTCCTTATTCCTTAGAGGCCCTTAGTCTCCCACAAGATCACCTGACGGAGTATTGACTCCAGAGGTTTGACGTTTACTAAATTCAGTGATGAGGCGAGTGACATCCTTGGAGCACGTAGTGTTTCTTGAAGGGCACGTCGCACGAATAAAACAGAAAGAGGCGAGTGGCACCCTTGGAGCACGTAGTGCATTTTGAAGGGCACGCCACGATTTTAACTATGGTAAGTTAATAAACCTAGTGCCTAGAAAACTATGCCTCCTTAGGACCTGGTCGACCTCAAAAGGAATGATGTGATGAGTAAAGTTAAAAAAAAACTAATTGTTCCCTTAAAAATTGTTGCCCAACCTAGTGAAATTAAAACCTAGGTCTAAGCAGAACATGTGAACAAAGAAAAACTAAGTAGACATGTAACAAGAAGGGGGGTAAGAAATTCAAAATTTAATTATTAAAGTAGAAATTAAAATGGAGGATTAAATTTATTAAAAGGGTAAGTGGTTGCTTTTGTTTAAACTTGCTAATTTTGATTTTAGTTAAAAAGAAAAAGGGAGAAACTTAAAGAAAAAGGGGAATGTCTAACTTAGTAAGGAATCTAGCCTTTAAAACTTTCTATTTATGAACTCAAATATAATTTAAGTAAGGCGTAAGTCATTTAAGAATTGTAAGGGAATAATGGGACATTGATGAACGTTTTTAGGAACGCTTTTAGGTGGGTGAGGGAAATAGGCAAAGTTAATTAATTAACAAATTGATTTTCTGGTGCAACTAGGGGATTGAGCGACATGTGTACGGGGGAGGTTTTTCCTAATCAAATTTATTAAAAAGAATCTAATGAGGGTTTGAGAAACTAATCACTTGAAAACTCTATAAAAATGATGGCGAAGGAGGATTACGGATCACATCTGGCTTGCGTAACGTTACATTGTCGAAATTTTATCTGGATTGAGTTTCTCTTGTGGGAGTTGGGATACCCAGCTCGGGTAACGAGTGGTAGCTTGACCTTGCGAGGCGAGATGGGAGCTAACATTCTCTGGTATTGTGTGCGTGGCCCCTTTGCGGCTCGGGGGGCTCAGGGGGAAGAAGAGTACCCCTAGCGTTGGCTGTGAGGTACTAGTGAAGTCTTATCGGTCGACAAACGAGTGTTGGACGAAGCGCAGGAGTGGGACAACGACTACGGGTTCTTCGCCTTCGGATTCGGTACGCACGTGTAAATTTGCATTGTAATTCAGTCAAGTTTGTTGTATATGATTATTATTAATGATGAATTTTCATGGTGATGAATTCTAGATTATGGTTATGGTTTAAGGGAAACAAAGATATGTGTGGTTAGTTTTTTTTCAGTATGCTTCCTCATTGATGAGTTAATATTATTATGTTCTAATTCGTGCACCTCCTTCTTGCGGGATGGAGAAATTTTTTTGCGCACTTTTAAATTATGAGATCGTGTAAATTCTGTGTAAAGAAAACAAAAAAAGAGTAACTTGGAGATATGCCCGCATTCATTTGCGATGTAAGAATGCAAAATTGCCTAGCGATTGGGATCTGGTTTACCTCGATGATGAACATTCTCCCAACGATCCTCTCTTACTAATATTCTGTGTTTTTTTCCCTCTCTTGAAAGCGACCTTCTCTTCGAACGCTGAGAATCATCTACTCAGATTTCTGCTTATGCTCAAATTATTATACCGTGATATTATAATTTATGCCCAACATTTTTATACCCAACGTCTTAAACCTTGACAATCTTAATTGCTTCATATCTTCGTTTTCCCACCTCTCTGCATCTTCATTCTTTGCGTTTCCCTTGGTTTATCCTTGTACCTACAATCAAACTCGCCCAACATCATACTCTTGCGAATGTCTTGCTGCAAATTATTTTTATTTCATTCCCTGTGTTATCCCTTTTTATTCAATCGTAATTTCAGACAGAGCACATGATAGCTCGTGGATTGGAACTCGGTTTGAACTACATAAATAAACTTTATATGCTTAACTAATTAACGTTTTTCACTTTAACGTTGAACTACAGAAATAAACTAATTAACGTTTTTCACTTTAACGTTGAACTACATAATTAAACTTTATATACTTGGAACTCGGGTTGATCCTATCGCTTTAACTTTTTTCACTTTTTATAACAATATAACTATCAGATGGATAGTGTAGTGTTCATGACCATAAAACTATCACGGTTGCAATGATTTCTTGATGATGCTATTATCGATTTTTTTTATTATACAATTTCATTTCCTTGGATACATGTACAACTTGAATGCTTCCCAAGCCATCCATGAATGACAGCGGATGGACAATAATAACGAAAATAGAAAGAAGACATAAGTAATTCCAAGTCTGCCAACTGCCAAAACCTGGCAGCATTTTCTCCTTGTTTGTGTACCGTTTTCATCCCGGGGATGTGTATCCTTCCTTACGTTTTCTCCCACAACTTCATGTTGATCATTGTTGTGTCTTGTCCAATCATGTCATTGCCCATTCACCCAATCCAGGAAACAGAGCAATGGTTATTCCTTCCTCTCTGTCAACCTTCTGGCAATAATCCTTTTAATGGCAGTTTTATTTTGTTTTTAACAATCTCAAGGCCCTCTAAATAATTCTAACCCGTAATTAAACTATTTAATATCCCCTTGTTGGAATCAAAACTTATTGACAGTTGGTAAAATGAAATTATTTATAATTCAGAGAATCTTGGGTTTAAATACGCCTAGATTTTTACTATACTTCAAATAATCACACTGAGATTTTGTTAGTGGTTAGCGCTGGCAAAGATTGTAATTTAGTTAAATTTTTAGTTAAGTGTAATTTAAGTCAATTTGCAATGGTTAGCGCTGGCAGTAAAGTTGCGATTTAGATAATTGTGAATTAGAAACTTTTGTTTTGATTATGGCAATAAGATTCATGGCAGGGAATCTAATTGTGATTATCCCCTTTTATTTGTTAAATTATTTCCACCACAACTTAATCGTTTAATCATGAAAATGCTGACATACTCTTTATTAGTGAATTGTTATATAACAACTTTATTGTGGAATAATTATATGGCAATTATCCTTTCTAATAGATCGACTATTTTCATCAGTTAATTAAGTTTAATTGTGATTGAGTTTAACGCTTGTAATAACTTTTATTTCCTTTACAATAGGGAATTAATATGACTTTTTGAATTCACTATTGTTGTTAATGGAACCCTTATCTGATCGATTGTGATTATAATTATGATTTTCCTTTTTCAGTAAATGATGTAAAGGGGTTGTAAATGAATGGAAGGTAAATGTTTACTTGATGATGGATATGTGCCCTTACTTTAAGATGATGATTGGTTACTTATGATGTGTAGTAGTCCTTATGACAACAAATTACAATCGAGTTATTTCTAGACGCTGCGTCAATTTAAATGTATCGAAGTTAGTCACTCTGCATCCTTTTTACTTGATTACTTAGAGCACGTTCGTCTAACGCCGTCGTATATTGTATGTCAGTGCCAATTGGATTTCAGGCACGCTGGATTTTATGTTGGGTTGAAGGTTTAGAAGTAATTTGTTTGTGTGTGGGTCCCTAGTTCTTTTGTCGCAATGTGGCGACGTGATACCTTATGACTGGGTCACTGCCCACGTTGATCGATAAGCGCATATGAAACCTGGCTTAGGATCATGCACCTCCTGATGTGGGTGATGTTGTATTTATGGTTGTACTTGTTTTTGTAACATTTATTGTGATTGTCTCTCGCTCGTTGGGAAGGCTCTAGTTATTGGTCATTGAAGCTGTTGTGTTGGGATTGATTGATGTTGTCCTTTAGCTTAGTGGGCGTGATATTGCGTGTGTCGGACGGGATGTAGACATCTCCTTTTTCCTCAGAACAATCACCATCCTTGAGACCTTAAATGGTAAAAATCGATGGGAACCTGCGCTTGAGCATTTCTTATGTGTCCTGGAGGTTCTAACCTTGCAAAGTAGGACAAGCGGGTAGTCGTTTTTATTTTTTCTATTTGATTTTCGTATGTTACATCGAACAACATAATGTGCTAGTATGCTGGGTCATTAAATTGTCTGTTGCCTGAATTGCGTGTGTTGTGTTCGTTGTCGAGTTGCATCAATTGAGAGTTGTCATTGTTACCTTCTTTCTTATATATATATATATATATAATTTTACTTGTTATGCATCACATGTTGTCGTAATGACGGGGGTCGTTACATATGGTATCAGAGCCGGTACGACCCGTGACTTGGGATCACTACCACTTCCATTGATTGAGTACTTGATTATAAAATGTCACTAATTAAAATTGATTATATTCGTCCAGATAATCATGGTTATAAGACGCTGCAGAGGTAGACGACATGGTGCTAGGGGAGGAGGCGTGAAGCCCCCATTAGAATCTACGCCTGAGGGGTCTAACCCACAGGGAGACGAACATGTTGTCGGGCAGGAACACATAGCTATGGGTGATGTGGTTGGGCTAATGAGGTCCTTTCAGCGGATATCTGAGGCACTGATCAGTCGTTTGGATAGAGATGAGGCCAGGACGCCGACACCTCCCGAGGGTCGACCACACACTCCGACTGATACTGGTAGCATTCACCGCGAACTCGAAAAGGTCAAATTTGCCGAGTTATTTGGTGCCCCAGACGACATAGCCGCCGAGGCATGGTTGGAGCATACAACGATGTTCTTTGCACTTCGCGACTATACCTCCAACATGATAGTCCGCATGGCAGTATTTCAATTGAAGAGGAGCGCTCTTCTATGGTGGAAGACGCTCCTGCCGCAATTGAACAGGGCAGTTGAATACGTGTCATGGGAACTGTTCAAGGAACGGTTTCGGGAGAGGTATCTATTTGAGGAATTCATTGAGCGTCAAATCAACGAGTTAAATGCCTTGCGATAGGGCAGTCGTATGGTGCCGAGTACGAGGCCCGTTTCATGGAGTTGCTTTGGTATGCTCCGCACCTGAATACCAAGAAAATTAAGGTCAACAAGTTCATGTTCGGCCTTAACGTCAACATTCGTGTAAAGGTGAGGATTATGATGCCTCAAACCTTGCATGATGATGTCCAGAAGGCCCTCATAGTAGAGGAGGAGCTTATCAAAGGGGGTTAGAGCAGGACTCCAATGAGACCAACGAGACAAATGTCATTTGGTGCGCTGCAGCATCAGACACCCGCTGTACATTCACTGGGATTTTAAGGCACTCAGAGAGGATCCACATACACTACACCATGACGACCGGTGCCTCAATCGCGGAATCCTTACAGAGGACCACAACACCAGTAAAAACGTTGACCGCAACGACAACAGTTTAAGCCTGTTTAGCAGAACATGCCAGGGTTCCAGGCAAGTGGGCCATCAACTTCTAGTTCGGGTACTAGGAGTAATGGACCGAAGAAAGGGAGATAGACATGTGGAGAGCCACATTACCAGCATGACTGCCCAGTGGAGAGGACCAGAGTATCTGGATCAGTTGGACCCACTACCGTGGGAGATTTGGGCAAGGCCCATCAGATTCATGCAACGATGAATAACTGTCAGGAAAAGCACCAGTTGACTATGCTCGAGACGTCAGGTATAGTCGCTGACCAAATCCTTAGTATTTTGATAGATCCAGGTGCTACAGAAAGTTTTATTTCTGGTGCAGCGCTAAAAATAATTAAGGTAAAGGCAGTCGAACAAGACGAGTTTAGATTTGTAGAAATAACTTCGGGAGCCAAACAAAAGGTTGGAGGGAAGGTTACGGGCTGTAGCCTTAACCTGGGAGAGTTTGTCACAAGGGCCAACCTGTACGTCACGATATTAGGATCTTATGACGTCGTGATCAGCATGGACTGGTTGGAATTGCATGAGGCGATACTCAACTGTAAGACAAAACGTTTGAGTTTGGTCGATGATGAGGGACATAGACGCGTGATTGTAGGTTGAAACTAGAGAGTCTCCCTGAGATTCATCTCTTCCTTGCAACTACGGAAGAGCATGCACAGGGGATGAAAGCTTTATGCGATCCTTGTGTTAAATGAAAAGGGCATGGTGGAAGGAATAGAAAACCTTCCGGTAGTACGAGATTTTGTGGATGTCTTCCCAGAGGATTTACCAGGGTTTCCGCCTAAGAGGGAATTCGAATTTACCATAGACCTAAAACCAGAAACTGAACCGATAACAAGAACACCTTATCATATGTCGACCCCGGAGTTACAAGAGTTGAAAATGAAACTAAAGGAGTTGCTGGACCTATGACTTATATGTCCCAGTGTGTCACCGTGGGGTGTGCCTGTTATTATCATTCGAAAGAAGAATGGGTCGTGGAGACTCTGCATTGACTACCCTTAATTGAACAAGGCAATGATCAAGAATCGATATCTGTTGAGAAGGATTGATGATTTGTTTGATCAGATGAAATGCACGATGGTGTTTTCAAAGATCAACTTGGGATCGGGGTACCACCAATTACAGATCAAGGAGGACGACATCCCTAAGACCGCCTTTAAGATGAGATTTGGACATTACGAGTTTACTATTTTACCGTTTGGACTAACAAACGCCCCTGGGGTATTTATGATCTTAATGAATGGGGTGTTCTGTGAATACTTGGACAAGTTCATCCAAGTATTCATTGACGATATTTTGATATATTCTCGGACGATGGAGGAGCATGACGAGCACTTGCGCTTGGTACTACAGTGTCTACGAGAGAACAAATTATATGGGAAACTATCTAAATGCTCTTTTTATCAATTGAAGATTCACTACTTAGGGCATGTCATCTCCGACAAAGGTATCGCCGTGGATCCAACAAAGGTCGAGGCTATTATGGAATGTCCTGCGCCAACGAATGTCCCAGAAGTGCGTAGCTTCATGGGTTTGGCATGATACTATTGATGATTCGTCGAGGATTTTTCGAAGATAGCAAATTCGATTACAGAATTGCAGAAGAAGAATAAGAAGTTCGTATGGACCGAGAAATGCGCGAATGCATTTTAGAGGCTCAAGGAGCTATTGAGGACAACACCGATATTAAAGGTCCCTGACATGGATGCAAACTTCTTGGTATGCATTGATGCATCCAAGGAAGGCTTAGGCAGAGTCTTGATGCAAGACGGTTAGTGATCGCTTACATCTCGAGAAAGTTGAGAAGGAATGAGGAGAACTATGCAACACACAATTTGGAATTGTTAGCCATTGTTTATTCTTTGAGAGTTTGGAGATACTACCTTATCGGAAGGAAATTCAAACTAAAAACAGACCACTGTGGTCTACATCACATCTATACTCAAAGAGACTTGAACGTGCGACAACGACGTTGGTCGGAATTTCTTAGCGAGTACTATTTATAGATTAGTTACATAAAAGGAATAATGAACAAAGTGGCGGATGCGTTGAGTCGAAGATTCATGCATATTTTCTGTGATTCCTCTTCAGACGGATCTACATGAAAAGATTCTAACTTTACAATGCAATGATGACTGGTACAAAGAGGTCAAGGATTTTATCAGACAAAACACAATGATGGTACCAAAATTTGAGGGATTTATTGTGGACAACGACAAATTATTGAGATTTAAAATTCGAATTTACGTACCGCCCAACAAAGAGTTGAGGAGTTTGATCCTAAACGAGGCTCATAGAGCAGTGTACATGGATCATCCTGGAGTCACAAAAATGAGGGAAGACCTTAAACCCTTATTCTTCTGGAAAGTAATGAAGGCAGACATAGTCAACTACGTGGAAAGATGTCTAGAATATCATCAGGTGAAGGCTAAGCATAGACATCTGGCAGGATTACTACAACCACACGCTATTCCAGAATCGAAATGGGAGGTCATTTCGAGGGATTTCATTGTTGGATTGCCACTGACGACAAAGAGACATGACTTGATTTTTGTGGTAGTCGACACTTTGACAAAGAGTTCTCATTTTATTCTTGTGCGTACAACGTATTAGGCACCTGACATAGCTAGAGTTTTCATCAATGAGATTGTGAGGCTGCATGGCGCGCCTAAGAGGATTATATCTGATAGAGGATCGATGTTACATGATGATTTTGGACTAGTTTCCGAGAAGCCTTGGGAACCCAACTTAACTTTAGTACCACGTATTACCCGGAGAAAAATGGGCAGACCAAATGAGCAAACCAAATCTTGGAGGATATGTTGCGTATGTACGTGATGGGCCAACATAAGCGTTGAGAAGAATTCTTGCCACTGGTAGAATTTGCATATAACAACATTTATCAAAGCACCATTAAGATGGCACCTTTCAAGTTTCTTTACGGGCAACCGTGTCAGATGACTTTGAGTTGGGATTGGCTTGAGGATAGGGTCCTGGTGGGACCATAAGCGATCCAAGAAATGGAAGATCAAATGCAAACAATAAGGCAAAGGATCAAGGAAGCGCAGGATCGACATAAGAGTTATGTCGATGCCCATCGTGTTGATCGTAGTTACGAAGTTGGCGATCGAGTCTTCTTGTAGGTGAAACCGCATAAGAGTTCGAGTAAGTTTGGAAAGGGTGATAAAATCTCTCCTAGGTTCGTGGGACCCTTCGAGATTGTGGAAAAGAAGGGGCTTGTGGCCTATTGACTAGCCTTGCCTGATTCTTTGAGGCGTTTGAACGATGTTTTTCACGTATTTGTTTTAAGACATTATGTTAGTGATCCTACACATGTTATTTCCATGAGTTCCTTGCAGGTATCAGACAAGGATGCGCTCATGGAGGAGCCAATTTGTATCCTAGACCATTGCATTCGACAACTACGACGTCAAACAATAGATCAGGTCAAGGTCCAGTGGGACAACTCTAGTCCACACTCGACAACTTGGGAGGACGCATATGATATGCACCAACTATTTCCATTTTTGTTTGATAGCTAGACCTATGATATTGTGATACACTTTATTTTGACACTTACATGCTGTGAAACTTTGAGACGAAGTTTAAAACAAGAGGGGTTATATGTAACATCCCGCTCTTGCGCGCACTGAGTAGACTTATTCTTTGAGGACACTTGCGTGCAAGTTATCCGTTCCATTATACGATTGGTTGTTTTGATTATGATTATGAGATATTGTGGATTTGACGATATGCTATTTTTGTTCTATTTACATTGACAGGTGCTATTGACTGGGTTCTCTTGAGTGTGCAGGACTCTGGATGTTAGAGGATGCCGAGGCATCGATGAAACTCCTTGGAATATGAATCGAGTCAGGGAGTGGACTGGTAGGGTTTGAATGTTGTTGATGTGACATATGTACATATGATTAGATATTATGATGTTGATTATTATCGTTGACATGTTTCATTGATGGATGTAGGCTCACGATAGCTTGCCAACCAGACTCACATTTGGAGTAAAGGGGACACGAATGACAACCAGAGACATTGAGGGAGAGGTGTGGCAACAACTCTTCCACAACCTACTAGCACTCCTGTCGTGGCTCGAACGATAGGTTAACGATTACCTAGTTCAAGAGAACCGCGATGCCATGAGGGCAGACTGTGACAATCTCTCATGATGATTCTAAGGGGCGCACAATAAGGCATGGTACTTATTCCTTAGAGGCCCTTAGTCTCCCACAAGATCACCTGACGGAGTATTGACTCCATGGGTTTGACATCTACCAAATTCAGTCAAGAGGCGAGTGACACCCTTGGAGCACGTAGCGCGTTTTGAAGGGCACATCGCACAAATAAAACAGAAAGAGGCGAGTGGCACCCTTGGAGCACATAGTGCGTCTTGAAGGGCATGCCACGATTTTAACTATGGTAAGTTAATAAACCTAGTGCCTAGAAAACTATGCCTCCTTAGGACCTGGTCGACCTCAAAAGGAATGATGTGATGAGTAAAGTTTAAAAAAAACTAATTGTTCCCTTAAAAACTGTCACCCAACCTAGTGAAATTAAAACCTAGGTCTAAGGAGAACATGTGAACAAATAAAAACTAAGTAGACATGTAACAAGAAGGGGGGTGAGAAATTCAAACTTTAANGTTGTTGCTTTTGTCTAAACTTGCTAATTCTGATTTTAGTTAAAAAGTAAAAGGGGGAAACTTAAAGAAAAAGGGGAATGTCTAACTTAATAAGGAATCTAGCCTTTGGAACTTTCTATTTATGAACTCAACTAGAATTTAAGTAAGGCGTAAGTCATTTATGAATTGTAAGGGAATAATGGGACACCAAGGAGCGTTTTTAGGAATGCTTTTAGGTGGGTGAGGGAAATAGGCAAATTTAATTAATTAACAAATTGATTTTTTGGTGCAACTAGGGGATTAAGCGACATGTGTACGAGGGAGGTTTTTCCTAATTAAATTTAATAAAAAGAATCTAATGAGGGTTTGGAAAATTAATCACTTGAAAACTCTATAAAAAGGATGGCGGAGGATGAATATGGATCACATCTGGCTTGCGTAACCTTACGCTGCCAAAATTTTGTCTTGACTGAGTTTCTATTGTGGGAGTTGGGATACCCAGCTCGACCTTGCAAGGCGAGTTGGGAGCTATCATTCTCTGGTATTGTGTGCGTGGCCCCTTTGCGGCTCAGGGGGCTCAGGGGGAAGAAGAGTACCCCTAACATTGGCTGGGAGGCACTGGTGAGGTCTCATCGACCGACAAGCGAGAGTTTGATGGAGCGCAGGCGCGAGAAAACAACTACGGGTTCTTCACCTTCGGATTTGGTACACACATGTAAATTTGCATTGTAATTCAGTCAAGTTTGTTGTATATGATCATGGTGATGAATTCTAAATTATGGTTTTGGTTTAAGGGAAACAAAGATATGTGTGGTTAGTTATTTTTTAGTACGCTTCCTCATTGATGAGTTAATATTATTATGTTCTAATTCGTGCACCTCCTTCTTGTGGAATGGATAATTTTTTTTGCGCCCTTTTAAATTATGAGATCGTGTAAATTCCGTGTAAAGCAAACAAAAAAAGAGTAACTTGAAGATCTGCCCGCATTCATTTGTGATGTAAGAATGCAAAATCGCCGAGCGATTGGGATCTGGTTTACCTCGACAATGATCATTCTCCCAACGATCCTCTCTTACTAAGATTCTATGTTTTCTTTCCCTCTCTTGAAAGTGACCTTCTCTTCGAACGCTTAGAATCATCTACTCAGATTTATACTTATGCTGAGATTATTATACCCTGATATTATAATTTATGCCCAACGTTTTTATACCCAGCGTATTAAACCCTGGCGATCTTACTTGCTTCATATCTTCATTTTCCCACCTCTCTGCATCTTCATTCTCTGCGTTTCCCTTGGTTTATCCTTGTACCTGCAACCAAACTCGCCCAACATCATACTCCTACGAATTTCTTACCGTGAATTTGTTTTTGCTGTGAATTATTTTTACTTCATTCCCCGCATTATCCCTTTTTATTCAATCGTAATTTCAGACAGAGCACATGATAGCTTGTGGATTGGAACTCAGGTTGAAATACATAAATAAACTTTATATACTTAACTAATTAACGTTTTTCACTTTAACGTTGAACTACATAAATAAACTAATTAACGTTTTTCACTTTAACGTTGAACTACATAAATAAACTAATTAACGTTTTTCACTTTAACGTTGAACTACATAATTAAACTTTATATACTTGGAACTCGGCTTAATCCTATCGCTTTAACCTTTTTCACTTTTTATAACAATATAACTATCAGATGGATAGTGTAGTGTTCATGACCATAAAGCTATCATGGTTGCAACGATTTCTTGATGATGCTATTATTGATTTTTTTTATTATAGAATTTCATTTCCTTGGATACATGTACAACTTGAATGCTTCCTAAGCCATCCACGAATGACAATGGATGGACAATAATAACAAAAATAGAAATAAGACATAAGTAATTCCAAGTCTGCCAAATTCCAAAACCTGGCAGTGTTTGCTCCTCGTCTGTGTACCATTTTCGTCTTGGGGCTGTGTATCCTTCCTTAGCGTTTTCTCCCACAACTTCGTGCTGATCACTGTTGTGTCTTGTCCGATCATGTCATTGCCCATGCACCCAATCCACGAACAGAGCAGTGGTTATTCCTTCCTCTCTGTCAATCTTTTGGCAGTAATCCTTTTAATGGCAGTTTTATTTTGTTTTTAACAGATCTCAAGGTCCTCTAAATAATTATAACCCACAATTAAACTATTTAATATCCCCTTGTTGGAATCACAACTTACTGACGTAAAATGAAATTATTTCTAATTCATAGAATCTTGGGTTTAAATACGCCTAGATTTTTAATATCCTTTAAATAATCACACCGAGATTTTGTTAGTGGTTAGCGTTGGCAGAGATTGTAATTTAGTTAAATGTTTAGTTAAGCGTAATTTAATTCAATTTGCAATGGTTAGCATTGGTAGTGAAGTTGTGATTTAGCTAATTGTGAATTAGAAACTTTTGTTTTGATTATGGCAACGAGATTCATGGCAGGGAATCTAATTGTGATTATCCCCTTTTATTTGTTAAATTATTTCTACCACATCTTTATCGTTTAATCATGAAAATGCTGATATACTCTTTATTAGTGAATTGTTATATAACAATTTTATTGTGGAATAATTATATGGAAATTATCCTTTCTAATAGATCGACTGTTTTTATTAGTTAATTAAGTTTAATTGTGATTGAGTTTAGCGCTTGTAATAACTTTTATTGCCTTTACAACGGGGAATTAATAGGACTTGTTGAATTCACCAATGTTGTTAATGGAACCCTTATCTGATAGATTGTGATTATGATTATGAGTTGCCTTTTTCAGTAAATGATGTAAAGGGGTTGTAAATGAATGGAAGGTAAATGTTTGCTTGATGATGGATAGGTGCCCTTACTTGAAGATGATGATTGGTTACTTATGATGTGTAGTAATCCTTATGACGATAAATTACAATTGAATTACTTCTAGACGTTGCGTCAATTTAAATGTATCGAAGTTAGTCACTTTGCATCCTTTTTACTTGATTGCTTAGAGCACCTTCGTCTAATGACGTCGTATATTGTATGTTAGTGCCAATTGGATTTCAGGCACGTTGGATTTTATGTTGGGTTGAAGGTTTAGCAGTAATTTGTTTGCGCGTGGGTCCCTAGCGCCTTTGTCGCAATGTGGCGACGTGATACCTTTTGACTGGGTCATTGCGTGCGTTGATCGATAAACACATATGAAACCTGGCTTAGGATCATGTGCCTCCCGGTGTGAGTGATGTTGTTGTATTTATGGTTGTACTTGTTTTTGTAACATTTATTGTGATTGTCTCTCGCTCGTTGAGAAGGCAGGCTCTAGTTACTGGTCGTCGAAGTTGTTGTGTTGGGATTGATTGATGTTGTCCTTTAGCTTAGTAGGCGTGATCTTGCATGTGTCGGGTGAGATGTGGACACCTCCTTGTTCCTCAGAACAGTCGCCATCCTTGAGACCTTAAATGGTCAAAATTGATGGGAACCTGGGCTTGAGCGTTTCTTATGTGTCCTAGAGGTCCAAACCTTGCAAGGTAGGACAGGCATGTAGTCATTTTTATTTTGTCTATTTGATTTTCATATGTTACATCCAATGACATAATGTGCTAGTATGTTGGGTCGTTAAATTTTCTGTTGCATGAATTGCGTGCCTTGTGTTCGTCGTCGAGTTGCGTTGATCGTCAGTTGTCATTGTTACCTTCCTGCTTAAAAAATAAAATAAAACAAATTGCACTTGTTATGCGTCGCATGTTGTCGTAATGACGTAGGTCGTTACAAGTTCTCATGTGAAAAAATGTTGTGAAGTATGAAGCATTAACACTTGGGTTGCAAAAATCCATTGAATCAAAAGACACATGTTTGATGTTTGAAGGTGTTTGGAGATGTGGATCTTATCATCAAAAAAATTCAAGAATAAATGCAAATGAAACCCCACACACCTCAAGAAATATAAATACAAGGTATGCGATTTGGTTAAATTTTTCTATGCATTTAATATTAATTCCCTATATCTTACCTATACATACTTCAACCAATAGATCTTTTTCTCAGCCCAAAGAAGATAATTGTAGAATATGCTTTAGAAACAATGAGTGTGATCTTTTACCTTTAGAAGGGTCTCCTCTGAATACATTTTCCACAAAAAAATACTTTTAAACCCTCAATGTTTTACAAAGTCACCCATTGTCAGGTATTGGATAATGATGTTTATCTTGTCCCATTTTTCGCGTAACAAGGAAAAATTTCAAATTTCCATCGTAGATGCTTAAAAAACATAATATAAGAAATGCCAAAGATAGGTACAGGGTAATTAATTTGAAAATAATAAGATTCCTTAAGTTAGGTATTGGATAATGATGTTTAGCTTGTCTCATTTTTCGTGTAACAAGGAAAAATTTCAAAATTCTATCATAGATGCTTAAAAAAACATAATATAAGAAATGCCAAAGATAGATATAGGGAAATTAATTTGAAAATAATAAGATTTCCTAAAGTTATAATTTCTTATAAGAATCTCTTTGATTTACAAGATAGGTTAATAAGTAGAAACCTCTTGATTTGGAAGCTAAGTGTTCTTGCAAATAATACGAAAGCATTAATAGAAAAATAAAATATAACCTAAACCATATCAACCTCAATCTATATTTTACTCCACGAATGATTAGATTTTAATTGCTTATTTAGAACTCAAACATTTAAGTTTTTATTTTATTTTTAAAAGTAATTTCTTTTGTTTAGACCACCTCTCGTTTAAGTAGTTTTTATCTACTTGTTATGAATACATATTTTTTTAATACATTATTAAAGTTGGATAACGTTTAAAGTAAAAACCATGAGAATGTGAAAACTTAACTTTTAAGGTTTCAAAGTAATAATCTTTAGACAACTTGGTTTTCAACTTTAGACAATTTGGTTTTCAACTTTAGACAATTTGGTTTCCAACTTGAGGTTTTGGGCTTTCTTACATATTTGTTAAGACATTTGGATTGTTTCTAAATGTTTTTATTTATAGATTTTGATGTGTTGTGGATATTTATGTGTTATTTGGTTGTGAATTAAAGATACACAATATTTTATTTTTATAGGTATTTATGTTTTGTTGATGTTTATATTTGTTATTATGTTTTTTTTTTGACATTTATATGTGTTATTTTGTTATTAATTAAAGGTTAAAGGTTAATAAACACAAATGATTATGTATTGTTTTTTATATTGTTGATATAAAAGGAGAACATATACTAAGGTTTTTTGTTTTTTTTTTCACAATTGAATGAAATAAAACTAAACATATTTTATTGTCAATTCTAATTTTAATTATTTCATATTGATTAAGAAAGCAAATAAGCAGGGTGACTTTATTGTGTTTTTTTTAGGGAAGGACTAAACAAGCAACTTACATAGCCTCACCCAATAGAGACATGCATAACCACTACTCACAAAGTTTTGGTCATTCCAGTGTAGCCAACTCCCCTGATTCACATTGACGACTCATTGTAAGACAATGATTGTTCTAATCCTTTCAATTTTATTGTTCTTTTAAAAAAACAATATTGATCTAATCCTTTCAATTAAAAATATTAGATATATTCTTTTTATTTGCCATAATTATATGTTTTATGTATTTTATGAAATTTTCTATGTTAATGGTGAACTAAAATCTTTGAGAAATCTTTCAATATTTTTGTAATGAACATAAGTTAATGGGAGAAATATATGAGTCAAATGTGTTTCCAAGTATGTTGAA
>JASDQU010105092.1:218321-229749 GCA_032191745.1 Picea mariana
TGTACGGGGCATTGTTGATAGGGAGGTCATGCCTACATGGGAGAGGATGTGGGATGAATTCGTCCAGGAGAAGATTAGGCTTGCAGCCAAGGCTTCTGGACAGCAGCAGCAGTAGTAGCAGTCAGTTCCAGATGATGAAGACCTTGCTCTTTGGACAAAGGGAAAGAAGAAGACCGGTCGTGGAGGTCGGCAGGGTCCCAAGTTTGGGGGCCCACCATAGGGAGGAGAGAGCAGCAACAACAGTGGGCAAAAGAGAGACATGAGCATATTGAGATGATTTGCTTGTGGAGAGATGGGTCACTATGCAGGACAATGTCCCAAGAAGAAGAAGAAGCAACAAGATGTGCCAACAGAGACAACAGAGGAGATAGAGTTCAGTGATCAGTCTGCCAGAGAGTGTGCATTCGTGACTACCTTGTCTATTATTACACCATCCAACACTAGATGGGGAGACAGAGTTGAGGAGGACAGACTGACTCACATCAGTTATTCAGAGGGAGATGATACTCAGTGTCCCTAGACATCTTCAGAGTGGGTGACTGGTCCACCCAGTATAGCTACAGTTTCATAGCAGTTGAGCAGACAAAGAGTTGGTGCTATAGCTTCAGTGCATCAGAGGTTGATGAGGAGGAGGAGTAGGGCACGATGGAGGCTTGAGCCTCACTTAGCTTTTGAGACATTCCAAGTGTTGTGCAATGCATCAGTCTTGGTGTCACACAATAGAAACAAAGTTCGTAGAGCTTTCCAAGAGTAAACCCCTGTCAGATGAAGGGGTAACATGAATAATGACCATTTTTATATGGTCATGGTTAAACACATTAAAATGTTGTAATGTGTTAGTTGTGTGTCCTAGTAGGGTTTGTATCCTAGGAGTCTCAAGAATCTAAAGGTGTGTGTAACTGAATATATGAGAAAAAAGGAAAAAGGAGGAATTTGTCACAATGTTAAATGTGGAGAGAGGGGTCATAAAGTGTAAGAGAATATGTCGTAAGGAATTGTACGGGTATATTCCAAGTAAAGTAGTAAATTGGTAAAGAACCCATACTCTCTTGGGTTGTATATATTCATGTATTTCTATATCCTTTGTGTGGCATTTCAATGTCAAGGTCTCTCTCTTGTTTGTCCATTTTATGTTGTAATATGGGATTTATCATACCAACAATGGATACTAAAACTAGAGAAAATGAGATATCTTCTATGATTTTTTACTTAAAGAAGAAGAAGGGTAAGTCTCATGTGAAGTTTATTTTCTTTATACTTTTAAATTGAGGGCAAGTTGCTTCACTTGCACATAGAATGACTATATATATTATGGTCTAAATAGGAAAACATTCATACATCTAATTATGCAAAAGAAATTTGGTAATTACATACCATATAAATGTTTACATGCTTACCAGTTTCTATGTATGCATGAAGAAACACAAACCCTATATCATTGTTGTGCAAACAAGCTAGGAAAATGATCACTAACTCCTTATCCATTTGATTTGAATATGGACCAATACATGGGTCCTCTCATTAATAGACTCTAGGATAGTTACCACCTCATCTAGTTGATATTTTTGTTTTAATCAAAATGAGTGCACTAATCATTCTCACCTTTGCATGTGAGGAGGAACAAAACCACGGTGAAAACAAATTTGTATTAAGCTAATAATAATGTTGCAAAAACATGGTGCAATCACTTAGAAACTAAAATACAAAGCGTTTAGGAGACATGAGGCATGTGCCTCATTAATTACAAAACAAAATAAACATTAAGCTCCAATACTGCACCAAATTAACAAAAAGAAAACACACACACACACAGATATATATATATATATCAACTAAGTTTACTTAAGAATTCCTAGATTAAAATATCAACTTTGTCATTTGTATCTCGACTATGGGCATGTGAGAGAAATCCATTAAGTCTTTCCAACCATTGTTGATTAATCCGCCATTTAAGATAGATGTGAATGCCCATCAAGAATGTCAAGAGTTTTTCATCCCGTGCTAACATGCCTTTTACATGTTGCATCATCTCAACTAGGCACAGTGTGGCACTACCGAACTAGAAGGGTTATTGAGTCTCGACAATATATTGAACCAAATGGAAGCAAATGACTTGTTTGCACAACATTCCACTTTCCCGTAGCCTTCTTAATGCTCCATGTTCGTTAATATGCTCCTCCGTCCATAGCTAAAATTTCTCTGCTATAGTAGTCCACATCTTCTTCAACAACTACTTGAAGCACAAAAACTCAAACATTTTTCTATCAAGGTTTTTCTTGAATATTTGACAAACAATAAAACTTCAATGTGGATCCCTTTGCACACTTTTGCATCTCCTACAATTTACAATACAGTGACCTCAATCATGATCCATGCCATATATTGACCACATATTTCAACTAGGTGTCAACATCATGTGCAATGAAGATATGTACCTTGTGGTACGACAAGTTTGAAGACTTTTGGCTCAGTAGGGCAATTATGCCCCCAACACTTATTTATGTGTTCACGGAATGTCCGCTCCCCTGCGTGGGATAATTTTGTAATATGTTAGCACGTTTCAAGTTTTAATAATTTATTTTCCTAGGAATTTATCATTAGGGAAGTCCTTTCATCGAGTTTTTTTTTCCTCAGGCAATTAATCTTGTTTTTCAACGATTTTAATTATTCTCGAGTTTTTCACTCAATAATCCTCTAAAGTGGTGAAATGAATTCTAATGATTGAGCCCAGTAGGTGAATAAGGTATAAAGATTATATAAATGACCATGCTAGACATCTCCTAGATTCTTGTAGAATTCTGTTAGGTTTTGATAGGATTTTTTAACCATTAAATTTTTTCGTAAATTGGAAATTTTAATTATTTTTTATGAAAAATGTAAAAAAATGGTCCTTGGGGATTTTGTATAGGGGTGTGAGTACTCAAAACAAATTTATTATGACCCCCTACACCCTTGGACCAATTTTCAGCTCAATTGGCCAAATTTTGCTAGGTTATTTTCCATGAGTCCAAGTCAGTCAAAAATCAACAAATAATTGGCAAGGTAAAAAAGCCAAAAAATTGTAAACGTGACTAAAGTCAAGAAACGAAAGGGGAAATATTTTCTCATGTATTTCCTAAGTTGGAAAGTGAAAATACACTTAAAAGAAACCTCCCAAGTCAAGTTAACAACTTAAAGTTGGTTTCTTCATGAACTTAGGGTTTAGTAAAAATTAAAATGTGAGGAGGCGTCAAATCCTAAGTGCGCCCCCTTTAGAGACTATTCAAAAGTTTTAACACAATAAAAAGGGTCTCACCCCCTCACAACTCACCCCTCAAACCCTAACTCATCCCAAAAACCTAAAAGTGCTCCCCCCTTAACTGGTTCTCTCTCTCTTGGATTGGTGACATTTATAACTCATCCAAGATGAGTCTCTCCTCTTTCCCTTATTTAAAAGGAATCCCCCTCTCCTCATTTTGACATGAAGTCTCACAACAACTCTATTATGTCAAATTTTCTCTCCACTCTCTCTTGCTCTATCCTCATTTCTCTCATGTAATCTCGCTGCAATATTTCAACCATTCTTTTGAACAATAAAGTGAATCTTTGGAGGATCTCTTCGTGCTTTTTGGTTCTTCTTGTATGGTGTTTTTATTTGGGTGAGGTAATATTGTGAATTTTTGTTTATTTTTGCTCACATTGTTTTGTTTGAAGAACTCTAAGCAAAGTATTTTGCTAGAGATAAATCTGCAGTAGTATTGCTCTAGGTTTATGTGATTTGTTTTTACTAATGTTTGCAAAGTGTTTTGTAGGCCTTTTAAAAGATCTCACCTTATTGTCTCATTGTGTAGCAAGGGTTTACAAATTTACAGGTTACCAAAGCTTGGAGGAGTGGACTCCAGATAATTCATTTCACTTCACTTAATTTTTTGATTTAATTTTCAACTTCTAATACTTATTTTCTACATAAATAATCATTTAAATCTTTCTTTCAATCATTTTCCAAGTTCATATTTTGTATATATATTTTTTTGTTTATATACTAACCAAAAACTAACTTGTTTAGGTGATTTTTAGCATTTTCTAGCAAGATTTATTCATTGTTTTATGTGGGTTTTCATGAGTAAAAGGAGAGGTGTTGCCCAAATTTGACCACTAAAGGTTCAAGAAAACATCTATAAGCTTTGGTGCAAAACCCCTTTCCTTCTCTTACTTTCTAAGTCATTGTAAGCAGCCCAAGAGAGTCTCTTGGGCTTGCATTCTCTAATTTCTTTCAAAGTTCTTAATCTATAAATTAATTTTAATTTTTTTTCCCACACCTTGCATATGATTGGCTTAGCCATCCTTGCAAAATCGTGTTGGCTAGTTTAGATTTAATTTTCTAATTTTTGCTTAATTTGTTTGTCCGCCTTTGTCACAAAATCGGTAGGCTTTGTCCTTCACCTTGTGCCATAGTTGTGAGGCTTGTAAAGTAGTTAAATTTTTACCCACCTTTGTCACAAAATCGGTAGGCTTTGTCCTCCACATTGTGCCAAAGTTGTGTGGCTAAGTTTGTTCATTGTTATTTATTTTTATGCAATTTATTTATTGTTTTCTCACACCTTGCATGTGAGTGGCTCTACCACCCTTGCAAAATCGTGTTGGCTAGTGGTTAAAGATTATTTTTTTGCAAAGTAAATAAAATTTACCCCGCCTTTTCCCCGTATTCCCTCCCCTTGCCACTTTGTGGATCTTGGGTAATAAGAAAGGGAAAGTGATTGAGTGGTTAATTTAATTAGACACTCATTTTCCATTATTGTTTGGCCACTAAAATAAGGTGACTTGTGGAGGCTAGAAGGGATTGAAGTTGGGTGCGGTTTCACGACACTAAGTGTCCTCCTTGTTGAGCGCCCAAACAATTTGGACTTGACTTATGGAGCTAGGGGAGAACCTTATTGTTCTCTTGTTGAGCACCTATCATTTCCTCTTGGATAAGGGATAAGGACTTGAGGTAGTCACATAGTTTAGGTTTGAAACATTTCATATCTAATTCCCCCTAAGTCAAAAAGAGACCTAAAATTTATTAAAATCAACCTATTCACTTTTCACAATATGTACATTTCCTTGCAATTTCCATTTCAACAATTTATTTTCAAGTATTTACATTCCATTTATTTTTTGGAAGTTATTTACATTATTCTTTATTCTTTATTCAAGCATTTTTTAATTCCTTGGAAAGTAATTGTTTATATGTAAAAAAAAATTGTGAATCATTGTGTGGATAAATTTATTCTTTATTTCAAGTTGTAAAGATATCTTTTTTGTGAATATATTTCAATAATAGAAATTTGATAATATTTAGGCACTAATCTAAATTGTTGTAAAAGGTATGCTTGTCATTAAAGGAACTACATTTTGCATGGTTGATTTTCATTGAGTTGGGTCTCCCTAATCAACAAATTAATTAACTCCTAGAACCAATAAAATCTTCACATAGTTTAATAGGGTCTACTCCCCTTGACTTCCCTATGACTGAGCCTAGACGGAAGGAATCCATATTGAGGTGACAGTGGGTCTGGACTCATGTTTGTGCCTCCAAGGCACACCAAGTGGGTTGGAGACTTCTCCACATTTGTAGGTGTGTATTAGGATGGCAACATATTTGGCGTCATTGCCGAGGACAAGTCTCTTGTTCTTGGTTAATTGACAAATTTAATTAATTATTTAAAAAACAAACTAAGTAATAAACTTGTCCCTTAATTCATTACAACCTTAAGATTTGTTGTTATACATTGCTTAATCTCCAAGTGGCGACTCCATTTAATCATTCTTTGAGGTATCCTACCAGGAGCAACCCACAAGGGTTGGTTGATTCCCTTCTTGAACCTGAAATGGTGTATAGGAGGAGAATAAACATACTAGCTCCTAGTAGGCTCCTTGAAAGTCTTGGGGAAGAAACAATCTCTGATATACATTTCTTATTTGTATCTAATAGTCCTACAACAACTATGGGTGACCAATGTAAGCCATGTAATTTTACTTATATTCAAGGTTATCCTCATCCTCTTCCTGACAAATCTATTGAGAAAACACCTATTTTTCAAGAAAATAACATTATTAGTGCCCAATATCACGTCAGAAAGTTCAACTTGTGCATCAGTAGATGGTGTAATGCTCAAGACTGTGAAGATACCAAGATGAAGCTTTTTGTTTTATCTTTGGAAGATGATTTTGCAGATTGGTTCATGGAACAGGATGATGAAAAATTTAGCACCTTGGCGGAAATACAGAAAGCCTTAATGGAAATATGGGTTGATAAGAAGGAAGATTGTCATTTATTGGCTTCCCTTAGCTCTAATCAAAAGAAGTAAAATGAAACAATAGAAGAATTCAATAAGATATGTAATGACTTGGTTAAAAGCCTCCCTAAAACTATTAAGCCTCTTGATGCCTCTATATTAATTCATTTGATGGAAGCCTCTAAGGGAGAAATCATATATCAATTAAGGGATAAAGATCCAACAACTCTAAAATACGCACAAAAGTATGCTATCAAGATAGAGAAAAATATGCAAGATGTTAGGAAGTCAAATATGCCTGGTTTTTCAAGGGGAACTTCTTCCAAACCAAATGAAGAGAAGAAGGATAAAGTTGAAAATCAAGAATCTCCTAGTGATGGCATTAAGGAACTCACCCAATTAATTAAGAAAATGAAGATTAACAAGGCTAATCAAATAAAACAAATAGATTTTAACCATGCTAATTAGATGACCGCCATGCAAAATAGGTTGGTGGCCATGGAGAGGGCTCAAGCTAATAGGCCTCATCATAAGCCAAATGATAAGTGGAAAAAGAGACCCCCACCTCAAGAGAAAATGCCCCCAAATCCTTTTGAGTCTACTAACTTGGTTCACCACCAAGTTATCCCATATTGTAGACCTTGTGGGCAATTTCCTGAAGAATCAACTTGCCAAATCTTTCTTCAAACTTGTAATGAACAGGAACCCTCTAGATCAGAAAATGAGCAAGTTAATATGTTTGGTCATGAATATAATGTGGGCATGAATGAATGGATGGAATTAGTGGGGCATAGTAGGGAGGTAAATTGCATAAATGAAGTTGTGGACAAAGTAACAGAAAATTTTGGTCCTAAGCCTACTCCCAAACAAGTATAAAAAACAGCTAGATATAGAGGTTTCACTTATCAAAGAGATGGGACCAAAAATCAAAATAGGACACAAGCAAGTGTTCCTAAGACACCTTCTCCCCCTTCTAAATCAATTGCTCCTATAAATTCGAAATTAAATATTGACTTAGGAGGGTGGTTGAATAATGCAAAAATGTTGGTCCTTGTAGCAGAAATTATGAAGATTTCATCTCAAAAGGGGAAATTGCTCAAAGCTATAGAAAATCCCCCTCAAGATAATGGTGACAAGCCACAGGTTGTAGCTTACCAGGATGCACCTGTGATTTTGAAAAACTGGGATAGGGGAAACGAAAAGAATCAACCGTTTTTTCTTTCTCTACTTATGAATGATTATCTCCTTCATAATTGCATGCTTGATTTTGGAGCAAGTTCAAATGTTATGACTAATAAAGTAATGGAACAATTATATTTAAGAATTTCAAGGCCTTATCATAAGATTTGTGACATGGATAGTAAAACAATTGAGGTGCATGGTTTGATAAAAGGCTTACACGTGCATTTGGCTACCTTCCCTGATATTCAAATAGAAATGGACATAGTGTTGATTGATGTGCCTGATGCTTGGGGTATGTTGCTCTCAAGGAAAACAACTGCAAATTTGGGGGGTAGTATACAAATGGATTTAACTTATGCAATCATTCCCACTCCAAATGGGGCCATGTTTAGACTAAATAAAGAATTTGAAAGAAAATATCATGTTGAAGATCCCAAAAAACCCATAAATGAGTTTCTATATCATGAATTAGATATGGGATGTTATGAGGTGCCATCTAATTTTCTAGCGTCTGTCAAGGATAAACTTAAGGATGAACTCCCAAGTGTTTGTAATGTTTGGGATACCATGGATTCTTTTGATGGTATTTTTCTTGAAGAAGCTCCAAGTCAAAGGGATATTGAAGTGACTCCTTCAGAATTAGGAACATAGCTAAATTTGTCATTCGGGATTGCATCATCAACATCAGTTCACCAACTTTCAGATGAATCAGTTAGATGTCAGGAAGATTTGGATAGGATTTTTGGGCCATCTATTCCATACGTCTTAGATATTGGGGTAATTTATTTTGATGAAGAGGATGTCTTCAACAAACAGGACAAGCATAAAAAGAATGAAACTAAAGGAAGAAGTGGAATAAACCTGGTAGAAGATCATAAGGTTGATAAGGAAGTTATTAATGATAATGATAGTCAAAATATCATACCTATGGAAAAGTATGCCATGCCTTTCAAGGAAGAATTAAAATCGACAAATTTTAGATCTTTTCCCTTGGCACAAAAACAACTTCATCAAAAAGGACTCAAAGAAAATTTTATCAAGTGGTTGAGAACTAAGAAAAATGGTTCACATCAGAACATCAAAAAGAAGGGTAAAGTGTATATGTCTTCTGAAAACTCATCTTGGCCATTTGGATGACATAAAGTTAGATATGTCAGTGAAAAGGCTCCACCTTGAAATGATCTTCAACGCAGTCATCTAATGCCCATGGGGGAATCCTTTGTAACGTATATCTAACCTTTATCCTTTGATTCTTTCAATTTTGTTATTCTTTCATTTATGTGTATAGTTGATTGTATAGCCATTTCATTAGTTAATTATTGTTCATTATTTTTACATGTACTTATGTTGGTTATTGGTGAGAACTTTGTTTTGCAGATTCTATGGTTCTTGCATGCTCTCCTTCCCGAAGATCGAGCATACGCCCCCATGTGGAGCCAGATGTTGACCACCTATTTCAACTAGGTGTCAACGCCACATGCCATGAAGATATGTACCTTGTGGTACGACAAGTTTGAAGGCTTTTGGTTGAGTAGGGAAATTTTGCCCCCAACACTTCTTTTTGTGTTCATGGAATGTCTGCTCCCTTGTGTGGGACAATTTTGTAATATGTTAGCATGGTTCAAGTTTTAATAATGTAGTTGCCTAGGACTTTATCATTAGGGAAGTCCTTTCATCGAGTGTTTTTTTTCCTTAGGTAATTAATCTTGTTTTTCATCGATTTTAATTACTCTTGAGTTTTTCACTCAATAATCCTCAAAAGTGGTGAAAGACGTTCTAATGATTGAGCCCAGTATGTGACTAAGGTATAAATATGTTTTAAATGACCATGCTAGACATATCCTCAAGTCTTGAGGAATTCCGTTAGGTTTTTATAGGATTTTTTAATAATTAAAATTTTCCATAAATTGGAAATTTTAATTATTTTTGATGAAAAATGTAAAAATTGGTCATTGGGGATTTTGTATAGGGGTGTGAGTACTAAATTTTTTTTTCTTATGACTCCCTACACCCTTGGACCAAGTTCCAACTAAATTGGACAAGTTTTGCTAGGTCATTGTCCATAAAGAGTCCAAGTCAGTAAAAAATAAGCAAATAATTAACTAAGGTAAATAAGCCAAAAAATTGTAAACGTGACTAAAGTCAAGAAAAGAAAGGGGGAAATGTTTTATAATGTATTTCCTAAGTTGGAAAGTGAAAATCCACTTAGAAGAAACCCTCCCAAGTCAAGTTAACAACTTAAAGTTGGTTTCCTTAGTGAGAGGGGTGCCCCCCTTTCTCATGAACTTAGGGTTTAGTGAAAATTAAAGTGTAAGGAGGCCTCAAACCCTAATTGTGCCCCCCTTAGAGCCTAGTCAAAAGTTTTAACACAAGAAAATGGGTTCCCCCCCCCCTCACAACTCACCCCTCAAACCCTAACTCGTCCCAAAACCCTAAAAGTGTGCCCCCTTGACTGATTCTCTCTCTCTTGGATGGGTGACACTTATAACTCATCCAAGATGGGTCTTTACTCTTTCCATTCTTTAAAAGGAAGCCCCCTCTCCTCATTTTGACATGAAGTCTCACAACAACTCTATTATGCCAAATTTTGTCCCTGCTCTCTCTTGTTCTCTCCTCATTTCTCTCATGTAATTTTGTTGCAATATTGCAGTCATTCTTTTGAACAATAAAGTGAAACTTTCGAGGATCTCTTGGTGTACTCTTGGTGCTCTTTGGTTGCTCTTGTATGATGTTTTTCTTTGGATGAGGTAATATTGTGAATTTTTGTTTAATTTTGCTCACATTGTTTTACTTAAATAACCCTAAGCAAAATATTTTGCTAAGGATAAATTTGTAGTAGTATTGCTATATGTTTATGTGATTTTCTTTTACTAGTGTTTGCAAAGTATTTTGTAGGCTTTTTAAAAGATCTCACCTTATTGCCTCATTGTGTAACAAGGTTTTACATATTTACAGGTTACCAAAGCTTGGAGGAGTGGACTCCAAATGGTTCATTTCACTTCACATAATTTTCTGATTTAATTTTCAGCTTCTAATACTTATTTTTTGCATAAATAATCGTTTAAATCTTGCTTTCAAATAATTTTCCAAGTTCAGATTTTATATATAAAAAATTATTTTTATATACTAACCAAAAATTAACTTGTTTAAGTGATTTTTAGCATTTTCCAACAAGCTTTATTTGTTGTTATATGCAGGTTTTCACCAGTAAAAATGGAGGTGATGCCCAAATTTGGGCACTAAAGGCTCAAGAAAACATCTACAAGCTTTGGTGCAAAACCCTTTTTCCTTCTTTTGCTTTCAAAGTCATTGTAAGCAGCCCAAGAGAGTCTCTTGGGCTTCCATTCTCTATTTTTTTTCAAAGTTCATAATCTGTAAATTAATTTTAATTTTTTTTTCCCACACCTTGATTGTGATTGGCTTAGCCATCCTTACAAAATCGTGCTGGCTAGTTTAGATTTAATTTTCTGATTTTTGCTTAAATTGTCTGCTCCCCTTTGTCACAAAATTGATAGGCTTTGTCCTCCACCTTGTGTCATAGTTGTGAGGCTTGTAAAGTAGTTAAAGTTTTACCCACTTTTGTCACAAAATCGGTAGGGTTTGTCCTCCACATTGTATCAAAGTTGTGTGGCTAAGTTTGTTCATTGTTATTTATTTTTTAAGAAATTTGTTTATTGTTTTCCCACACCTTGCATGTGAGTGGCTCTGCCACCCTTGCAAAATCATGTTGACTAGTGCTTAAAGGTTTTTTTTGGCAAAGTAAATAAAATTTACCCCTCCTTTGTCCCGTATTCCCTCCCCTTGCCACTTTGTGGATCTTGGTTAATAAGAAATGACAATGGATTGAATGGTTAGTTTAATTAGGCACTTATTTTCCATTATTGTTTGGCCAATAAAACAAAGTGACTTGTGGACGCTAGAAGGGGTTGAAGTCAGGGACAGTTTCACAACACTAAGTTGTTGAAATTACTAAGACAACTGAGAGGGGG
>JASDQU010105093.1:3586-13705 GCA_032191745.1 Picea mariana
TGACGGCTACTCGCATTCGCAAGAAGATGGTTACAATGAGGCTCTGAAGGCCCTTTTACAATAAACAAGAATTCCAAAAGTCCTAGACATCCAAAAACCTAACCCTAGGAGATGAAGCGCCAAAAGTCATGTGGGCCCCGTTTGGGTAAGTTGGCGCATCAACTTCCCGGGGTCGTAACTTTTGCATACGATCTCCGTTTTAGGCGTGTGATAGATAGTTGGAAAGGTATCATTGAGGAGATTCATTTTGGGGGCTCAATCATGCCTTTGGCTATCATTGATAACCTCTATCTCAAAAAACCTTCATTTAGGCCCTCAAAATGGCCCCGGAAGTTAAAACCTGCTAAAAATAGTAAATTGACAAAATTTCTAGAAAGCCGTTTTGAGCCATTTGGAAAAGGTGGTTGGACACCAATATCCACCTGGATCAACTGGGCATTGGATTGGTAGCGGAAGAACTACTCATACGCACCATCTGGCTAGAACCTGCTGGAAAATTGAGCCGCGAAGGCGGGAACAAAACAAGGAAAGTAAATGAGGAAGCGCCATCTCAGCAACTGAAGCAAGAAAAGCTGGCTATTTTTGAGTTCTATCAGGAGAATGGGGAATTAAGGCGACAACTAGTGACAAAGACCGTGGAAGCATCAATTGCACAGAGTCATGGAGGGAACGTGGCATGGCTGAAAAGGTAGCTTAGAGAGGCGCAGAATGTTATTTTCTAGCTGCGAGAGGTGAAAAGGTTGGTAGAAGAAAGGCACAAGGAGCATGCCAGAGAATGCGAAGCAGCCACAAAGGAAATCTATGTGGCTCTTTCCAGTGCAAAAAAAGAGAAAGTTTAACAGGAGGCATTTTCTTCATGGCATTTTTGAGTGATACATGTCCTCTAAAGTATCCTTCTGTTTTGATAACGATCATGAGAATCGAACAGTTGTTTGTTGTGCACATCTCTCCAGCAAATGGGTGCATAATAGAAGGTGAAGCCAACATTACAGACAACAAGTTTTTAACAGACACTTGTTCACTAGGATACCCGATCAAGAGATATAGTGACACATTTTTCCCCACATCGGATTCTTACCTACGATCAAACCCTATGGAGAACCTAAAGACGGTCATTAGTGGACAGGAATGATTATTGCCTATTTTTGGATAGTACCGTGCGAAGAGTCTCTGGTGCATGTGGGGCATTTTTTCTTGTTTAGGGTTAGCAGTTAAAAAGTAGGGCAACCCAAGAGGTGCCCTCCTTTATATGTTTCATCTTTTCGATGTAAGCCAGGTTCATTGGAAATTTGGGTAGACGATAGCTATTGTATGTAATCTGATTTTTGACTAGAATTTAATGCAAAGGTCCTGTGATTTGATGAAAAGATTATAGTTGTGATAGTTGGATGTATTGTGTTTCTTTCTTTGCATATGTGTTTTCCTGTTATCTTTATTCCATATATTTTTTTGTCTATTTTGGAATGAATCATCGAACCTATGGATTTGTTGTATTGCACCCCTTGTTCGTGCCACTTAGACAAAATGATTTCCTCTCAAGCTAACTCTGAATCGTCCACAGCGATGCAACTGAGTTAATTCCTATAATTTATCCCGCCACAAATTACGGTTTTACATTGAAGTTTGTTTCTCACCTAGCCTTATCCTCTCAAATATAGTCACTAATTCATTTGTCATGTCTCTTCCTCAGATCGACCCCATATCCCAAGTTTTACTTTTCTGAGCCAATATTACCAGAACCCATTTTATCATAGGTGTTAAATCTAGCCATCGTTTTCAAAATCATATCCCACGCAGAGACCAGGCCATTTTTGAGAGAGCCCTCTCCAGATCCGAAAGGCTAGTTTAGGGTCTCAAAGTTGGTTGAAAATTTTACCTTCATCATCTTTTTATCAGTCGAACAGATTTATGGAGTGATAACATTCTAGTGCCCTTGTCAGGGACAAAGTTGAAAATATTTTTCCCAGGAGAATGACAAATGTTTCAGTTTGACCCCTGAGGGTAATAGAGGGACAAACATCCATACCAACTAAAACCTTTACCCTGGTGACTCTATTAAAAACAAACAAGTATCCCTAAGTAGCACTACTCAGGAAACCTAGCTCCAAAGATGTTTTACACCAAAGAAAATCCTAACCCAAACCCCTCTGAGCCTGTGTGCGACCGCAAGAAGATTCTGTGCAAGGCTAGAGAGTAGGCGTCGAACCTATTTTATTTCCTAGACAGAATTTTGTCTTTTCCCAAAGACGACGCATAGAGCATTGACAACCTTGAGTTTGATGCACTTTTCGAGCAAACTTTGTTCAGGTCTAAGTAAGAAACCAGTTTGGACAAGATTGTTTTCGACCTGAACAATTTCCAAGCCTTGGTGACAAATAATATCCCATAAAACCCAAATCCCCCTAGGGATATGGATGCCAGATTCATTCCCCTCATCGTTTCGGCCCAGTTACATGACTTGAATCATAATTTTATCCAAAGAATCAGACTCTACGACACTGAGGGAAGTGTTTCCACCGAGAGACACCTCGACTGGTTTAACGACTTTGTCAACCTGGAGGAGGTAGACTACACAAATGAAAAAATGAGGCTTTTTGTGAAAATCCTTTAGGGAGATGTAAGAAATCGGTTCAAATCCATCCCGCCCACGAGCATTCGGTACTTCATAGCATTTGAAAGGTCTTTCCTAAATAAATGGGGGGATAAGAAAAACCCTTTGCATTTGCTAACACAATACAATAATATGAAGAAAGCACTGGAGGAGACGGTTCAAGAATTCTCGACTTGTTTCTTGAAGGTGTACAACTTCATCCCTGTGGAAGTAAAGCCCCCTCCTGGTGTTGCACAATTGTAGTACGTAGATTCCTTCGACTGTGACTTTTCTCTGTTGCTTAGAGAAAGAAGATCAGTGAGTCTAGATTCCATAATGAGTGACACTGTCGAGGTTGAAGTGAACATGATGGCGTTAGGGAAAATCAAACCAAGGTTCAATCGGGGTGAAAAGATACCCTAGGGAGACACACAGCCATCGACGTCATGGTCCTCAGATGACAAATTTGACATGATGATGAAGACCATGGAAAATTTGATGGAGAGAATGTTCATGGGAAATAGGCCTGATGCGTGAGAAAAAAATGACCCACAACCCATAAATCAGAATCTCTGGAGGGGTTAGATTCCTCAAATCAAGTAGCGGGACCCAGGTGACTAGCATACAAGACCTCCTTTCCAAAACAACTAAGCAGATGAGGATTTTGACCAACCTTTCAATGACCATATGCATTGTTGTGATGACCAAAACCTGCACGTGTTCTTGACAAAGAATGAAAACAATGGATATATGAGTCAAAACGAAGACTTCACACTGGAAACAGACGATGGTATGATACTTAAAACAAACGATGCACCATCTTGGGAGACGAACGAATTCAAGAAAGGTTATCAAAATGATATAATGCAGTTCCAGAAAAAGTACAACCTCCAAAGCAAAGATGTACCTACCGAGACGCAACAAACAAACTCTGTAAAGAAGCCTATAGAGGACACACCTTCCACGAGTCGATCGAGACTGAAAAGCACATCCAAGGATGAAATCGAGAAGGCAAATTCTAATGAGGAAGTCCCTAAGAAATCCTTGGAGACAGGCTGGGAGACGAGTGGAAAAGAGGTAGAAAATACTTGTTCCCCTTTCAATTTTGAACACTAAATGGCCAAAATCAAAATCTTTGTCCCATTCAATGAGTTTATTATAAAGAGTGAGTATCAGGAACAAATCATTAAAATTATGAAAAAGAGAGGGACCCTCGATACTCTTAACATTCGATATGACCACCCCGCCATATTGTTTGGTCTGCGCGTTGAAGAGACAGACGATGATGAAGATGTCCCTCCTTTCTATGTCAGTCTGAAGATCCATGATCTGACCCTGCATAACGCCATGCTTGATTCTGGTGCATCACAAAATGTCATGCCGAAGTTGATCATGGACGAGTTGGGTTTAAAAGTCACTAGACCATACAAGGATCATTTCTCCTTTGATTTGTGGAAAGTCAAATGTTTGGGTCTTATCAAAGACCTGGTTGTATTGTTGGCTCAAATCCCTACCAAGAACATGGTCATGGACATAGTCATCACAGACATACCCCCGAAGTTCAGCATGCTTCTCTCGAGATCGTGGGTTGTGAAGTTGAAGGCCATGTTGCCTATGGATATGAATTATGCCACTATCTTTGTTTTTGTCCATGACAGAAGGCTATACAGAAAAGTGTTATTGAAATACATGGTAAGCAATAAGACACAGCCCCACAATCATCCTATATATGTTGTCAACATCGAAGTGGGTTCGTCTATATTCTACAATGACTTTATCTTTAGAGAAGAAGGATCAACGACCATCACAATAGCTGACGAGAAAACAGTGCAAGAAACAATAGAGTGCATCAACCCAAAATATCACATGAAAAACAGGGCGTGGAACATGAGTTTTGATGGCACAATCAGCTGACAAGGAGCTAGGGTTGGTATATGGGTGATCCCCCTTAAATAAATCACAAAGTTGCATTCATACAAGCTCACACTTGAATTCACTAACAACATGGACAAGTATGAAGTGCTAATCTTGGGCTTACAAATTTTGAAAGAACTAGGTGCACAGAGGACATCAGTGCACGGAGATTCTGAGCTAATCATAAATTAGGTGAAGGGTGTGTATCAGACCAAACATCCCAGACTGCGAGTGTACATAAATCTAGCATTGGAACTTCTCAAAGGATTTTTGGAGTACGACCTCACTGTTATCCCCAGAGAATAGAATCAGATCATCGACGCGTTGGCCACCTCAGCCTCAGTTTTCAAGATTCCCATTCTTCCATATAAAATATATGAAATCGAGCTAAAGAACAGGTTGGCAGTACCTGACAACATCAAACACTGGTAGATGTTTTATGATGACAAACACGTGGAAATACTCCTCCTCATGAGCGATGAGTTCACTAACACAAACATCGACGGGGAATACTATGGTGACAAAGATGAGGGTGCAGATGTGTGCAATGATGATGACCCTTTCCAAAACCAGATCATGGGAAGGGATATAATACAACTGAAGAACAATATTATTCCAAAGGGGTTGGTGCCGCTAGAAAAGTTGTTTGATGAAAATGATGTAGCTAAGAACCCCAATATCACCGCAAGAACAGAAGACACGGAAGACTGCAACATCGGGACTGAGGCAGAGCCGAAGATGGTAAAATTATCAAAAACACTCAGTCTGGAGGACCGAGGTCAAGTAGGATTACATAAATCTCATGAAGGATTTCTCGGATGTCTTTGCGTGGAGCTACGATGATATGAAAGTGTATGACACGAAGGTGTTCCAACATGTTATCCCTCTCAAGGAAGATCAGAATCCTTTCAAACAGAAGTTGAGACAGATAAATCCCCTGTTACTGTAGTTGATCGAGAAGGAGTTAAATAATATTTTCGACGCCAAAATTATTGTTTCCTTAATATTATCAAAGTGGGTAGCTAACTTAGTACATGTGAGAAATAAAAGTGAAGAAATTAAATTGTGCATAGACTTCTGAAATTTGAATAAGGTGTCTCTCAAATACCACTATCCCCTTCCCAAAATGGAACACATCTTGCAAAATATAGTGGGATCTTAGAAGATGTCCATGTTCAACAATTTCTCAGGATATAACCAAATCTTGGTCCACCCGGATGACAGAGAGAAGATGGCCTTCACCACTCCATGGGGAATGTTCATGTATGCTAAGATGTCGTTTAGCCTGATGAACATCAGTGCCACCTTTCAGAGGGAAATGGACATTGTGTTTGATGATGAGAAGGAAAAATTCATCATGATTTATTTAGATGACATCACAATGTATTCTACCTCCGACAAATAGCATCCCAATCACCTGAAGAGGGTTTTCCAGAAGTGCAAAAAGTTTGGCATATCACTGAATCCAAAGAAATAACATTTTGCGGTGGAGGAAGGAAAGATTTTGGGGCACATCATTTCCAAACAAGTCATTAAAATAGACCCCAGCAGGGTTGAATGGATTTTGAATATCGACACCCCGTGCAGTAAAAAGGAGGTACAATCTTTCCTGGGTAAGGTGAACTTTTTGAGGAGATTCATCCCAAACTTGGTGGAAATCATAAAACATATAACTTGTATGCTCAGGAAGGGAAACAAGATTAAGTGGAACCCAAAGACCAAGAATTCCTTCGAAGATATCAAAGTGGCTCTGACTAAATCCCCTGTGCTAGCCAGCCCAGACTTTACGAAAGATTTCCTCCTTTTTTCATTTGCCTCAAAACACACTATTGTCGACGTACTTTTGCAGAAGGACGAACAGGATTTCGAGAAACCCATATCCTACTTCAGCCAAACACTGTGCGATGCTCCCCTAAAGTATGATATTATGGAAAAGAATGTGTATGCCTTAGTAAAATCTTTGAAGGAATTTGAGACATACATATTTCACTCACATTTCATCGCCTGTGTGCCCAGCTGTTCAGTAAAGGACATCCTGACTCATCCTGACTCGGAAGGAAGGAGATGAAACTGGATAGCAGCCATGTTAGAATACAATCTTGAGATCAAGCCGACAAAGTTCATCAAAGGTCATGGCCCTATGAAGTTGATGGCGCAGTCGAACTGCAACCTTGTAGTAATGAACTTCATTGTTGATATGTCGGAATGCCCTCAAGAAGAAAAATTTGCGCATATGCCTCAGCATTTCATTGATTCACCATGGTATGTAGACATCATATATGTATTAAAGAATCTCCAAGACCCTCCATGCATGAGTAAGACTAAGGCAAGATTCCTCAAGCTTAAAGCGGTTAAGTTCTACATCTTGGAAAATTCACTATATTGGAAAGAGCCTGGAGGAATATTGTTAAGTTGTTTGCTGGAAGACGAGGTGAAATGGGCCATACAAGAATTTCATAGAGGCAATTATGGAGGGAACCACTATTGGAAGACCACCGCGCGCAAGATCCTGAGGGTGGGTTATTACTGGCCGAAGATTTTCACTGACGTATATAAAGAGCTCTCCAGCTGCCATGAGTTCCATATTTGCAATGGGAGGAGAAAGCTACAGTCCCTATCGTTAAATCCAATCTCAGTCGAAGCACCTTTCATGCAGTGGGGCCTAGATTTCATAGAAGAGATAAACCCACCATCCTCTGCGTAGCAAAAATGGATTCTCATGACCACCAATTATTTTATGAAGTGGATTGAGGTGATCCCCACAAAGAAAGCTATCGACACGGTCATCATACAGTTCCTGGAGACAAACATCTTGTTAAGGTTCAGGTGTTCTGTTAAGATCATAATATATAATGCGGCCACATTCAAGTCTAAAAATATGAAGAAGTTCTTTCAGGATTATAACATAACCCTGGGGCATTCCATAGCATATTATCCACAAGGAAATGGGTTAGTGGAATCCTCAAATAAGAGCCTACCAGGATCATCAAAAGGCTCTCTCAAGACAAAAAGAGATCCTAGCATAAGAGGCTTATCTATGAGCTATGGGCAGATCGGATTACCACCAAAAAATCCATATCAACGTCACCTTTCCAGATCGTTTATGGCACAAATTCAATCTTCCCTATTGCATTCGGACCGCCTGTCAGGAAGTTGTTGCAAGAGCAGGAGGTTGAACCAAATGATGAGCACAGGAGGATAAACCATTTGATTCACACGTAGTAGGCAAGGGAGCAAGTGTATAATCGATATCAACTACATCAGGAGAGGATAAAGAAATATTTCGACAAACATTCCAAGAAGGAATATTTTTAGGTAAGAGATCTGGTGCTGAGATGCGACATGAGAAATGAAGATAAAGTAAAGCACGAAAAGTTCTATCACCTTTGGACAGGGTCGTACAAAATCGGTGCGTACTGCAAGGACAATGCTTATTTCCTGGAAGGACTGGATGGAGAGTGTCTTGGTTGGGGGTCTATAAATGGCAGGTTCCTCAAACGTTACCTGATGAAATAAAGTTTTTTTAAGTCATTTGTCATTGTAAATAGTCATTTTATTTTTGCGTCGAGTCAGTAGATCAACAAAGAATTAAATCTCGAAGTGAAGGCCCTAAGTTTACGCTGAAGTCTTAGAAGGTTTGTAAATGAGTCTAGTTTGTTTTATGTCCATCATTTATATTTCTTAGTGTCTAGGGGTCGAATAAAGCACAATGGTCAGGCACCTAGTCTAATGTTATTTGCTACCTCACAAGGAGGATAGCATCCCCGTTGGATCCAGTTGTTAGCGTCACCATTTTTCTTTCCATTTAGAGTCGGTTTTGAGTCACCTTATGACCCATGTGCCCAAACATGTGAATTCAGGTACGTAGCACTGTGAGGTTGAAGTCAGCAAAGGGTCGGTTGGCATTGGGAAATGGGAAAGGGTGTATAACTTGGTCACGCCATGGAGGCTTCTCAAAGCATAGTAAAAGGTGCACAGAGCAAAAGAAATGTGAGGTCCGAACCTCAAAGAGACTGGAATTATTTATCACCCATGGAAACCATTCCCAAATATGTGGAAGGAACCATTCTTTCACCTGCAAAAAATACCAAATCAAGTCGCAGAACATTCGAAGCAGAGAAATTCATACAGGAAAGGGAGACAGCAAGAGCCCCCTCCTCCCAACAACAGTTTCCTCAGAGGAGGGGCAAGTCAAGAAATAACAAGGAGATCATGAAGGTTCAAATTGCAGAAGGACTGTGCATCAAATTGGTAGCTGAAGAACTACTCAGACGTGCCATCCGGATAGAACTTTTCGAGAAATCCAGCTGCGAAGGAGGGAATAGAAAAAATAAAGCGGACGTCGCGGGAGAAAATGAGGAAGTGCCATCTCAGCAACTGAAGCAAGCAAAGCTAGATATTTTCGAGCTCTATCAGGAGAATAGGGAATTAAGGCGACAGCTAGCGACAAAGACTGTGGAAGCATCAGATGCACAGAGTCACAGAGGGAATGTGGAATGGCTGAAAAGGTAGCTTAGAGAGGCACGGAATGTTATTATCTAGCTGCAAGAGGCATAAAGGTTGGAAGACGAAAGGCACACGGAGCATCCCAGAGAATGCAAAGCAGCCAAAAAGGAAATATGTGTGGCTCTTGCCAGTGCACAAAAAGAGAAAGTTTAACGGGCGGCATTTTCTTCACGGCAGTTTTGAGAGATACATGTCCTCTAAATTATCCTACCATTTTGATAATGATCATGAGAATCAAACAGTTGCTTGTTTTGCACACTCCAACAAATGGGCTCATAACAGAAGGCGAAGCCAACATTGCAGACAACAAGTTTTTAATAGACACTTGTTCACTAGGATACCCGATAAAGAGATACAGCGACACATTTTTCCCCACATCGGATTCTGATCGACGATCATACCCCATGGAGAACCTGAAGAGAGTCGTTAGTGGACAAGTGTGATTATTTCCTATTTTTGGATAGTACCATGCGAAGATTCTCTGGCGCATGTGGCACATTTTTTCTAGTTTAGGGTTAGCAATTAGAAAGTAAGGCAGCCTAGCCCAAGTGGCACTCTCATTTATATATTTCATCTTTTCGATGTAATCCATGTTGGTTGGAAAATTGGGTAGATGATAGCTATTGTATGTAATCTGATTTTTGACCAGAATTTAATGCAAAGGTCCTATGATTTGATAAAAATATTCTAGTTGTGATAGTTGGATGTATTGTGTTTCTTTCTTTGCATATCTATTTTCCTGTTATTTTTATTCCATATCTTTTTCTGTCTATTTCGGAACGAATTATCAAACCTGCAGATTCATCGTATTGTGCCCCTTGTTCGCGCCACTTATACAAAATGTTTTCCTCTCAAGCTAACTCTGAATTCATCCACAGTGGCACTCCTGAGTTACTTCCTGTAATTTCTCCCACCACACATTATAGTTTTACACTGAAGGTTGTTTCTCGCCTAGCCTTATCCTCTCAAATCCAGTCACTGAGTCATTGTTCTCGTCTCTTCCTCAGATCAACCCCATAGCCCAAGTTTTACTTTTCTACGCCAATATAACCAGAACTGATTTTATCATAGGTGTTAAATCTAGCCATCATTTTCAAAGTCATATCCCA
>JASDQU010105093.1:30096-40324 GCA_032191745.1 Picea mariana
CCCCAACCAAGGTAAGTCTCCTTGTATATGTTTATGTGTAGACATAAGTTAATTGTGTGTGTGTGTGCAAATAAAATAATTGTGCAATGCAAATGATTTTGAGTGCATGAACTTTCCTAAGTACAACATAGATCTCTAAATAGATACATGTTAATTATGGATCAGTTTGATTGAACATATATACATTAAGCATAGTATATGATTCTATTTATGTTTCTGCAGGGTGATATTTAGTCAACAAAATCTGGGTAGATGTTTGGGATTGTTAGATAAGCAATTGTTATTTTTTTGAATTTAGAAGTCTTAGTAATTGTGTTGTCCTCAGTAGGTACAGGAACAATTAGACTTCATCTCTCACCCTTCATGCATCAGTAATGAAGTATTTCAATTATATTGATTGTCTCTTGTATTGAGAAAGGAAGTTTTGATTGGAATTGATTAGGTCATGATTGGTTTCTTTCCAAGAGTAAATAGAGTGAATTTTCAATTGTTATGTGAATTCAATCGCTACATGAATAAGGGTCTTGGTTCATCTTTTTATTTCACGAGCTTATAATGAACAGACTTGTTATTTGAGCAAGAACCTTTTTCAACCAAGTGTTTTCTTGATATTTTTACTATGAACTTTATATTCTAAGTTGAACTTGTGTGAAGAATAGTGTTCATATATTTCAAAAACAAATCATTTTTTTATTGATTGATTCTTCATTGAGCTAGATACAACAGACATAGATGGATTACCTATTTTCAGCACGTATAGTATAACAACTCTACTGATTACGAATCCTAGATTGATATATAAATGAGTGCAATATACTAAACATATATTTAAACCAACAGCAACAAACACATTGAGATACACATGCACTTAATCAAAAATATCATTCATGATCAAGTTATTAAAGTGCTCTTTTGCCCTACAGAAGATCAAGTTGTAGAAATTTTCACAAAGTCTCTTACAGAAGTGAATTTTTCCAAACTTCAATATATGTTAGAAGTTCAAGAAGTTATCATCAAGGAGGGATAATCTCTAATTCCTCCTTCCTTATCATATTGTGTCACTATTGTAAATCCTTCAATCCTATCCCAAGTTGTTCTTAAGGGGGGATGTTAGGATATTTAGACACTTGGGAGTTAGTTAAGATCTACTTGGTCTAATGTGTCATTAGGTAAAAGTGTGTTTCTTAGTGTGTTTCTTTAGTATGCATTAGTATGCATTTGTAGTTAGGAAATATGACGATCACGATATGTTCCTGACATAGAGTGATCAGACCATTCATATTCTCCTCGATCTTAATGGAAATTGATCTATGGCTTAACACCCGATTGTTCCATGATCTCTATTTAAAGAGCATGGAGGGTTATTTGCCAATGATCGATTGTGAAAAAATCTCTTGTAAAATCTCTCTGTAATATTTTTATTTTTCATTAATAAACTACTCCAAGTGGTCCCGTTGGATGGGGTCGTGGATGTGTACATATAGGGGTTTTACCATGTCAAAACATTAGTGTGTTTGTATTTGATATGGTTGTGTGAGTGGTTACTGAAGGTGTTCATCCTCTATTGGAATACCTATGTTTTCGAGCAACATCCAACCAAGTTATTGCAACCATTACCCATTCCAGAATGGAAGTGGGAAGTTGTTATAGTTCATTTTATTACAAAGCTTCCCAAGATAGTGAAGCAGCGTGATTCCATCATGGTGGTGGTGGATAAATTAGGTAAGGAAATACATTTTATTCTTGTGAAGACAATACACAATGTAGCAAATATTGCAGAAATCGACATGAAGGAAGTTGCCAGGCTACATGGAGTGCCCAAGGAAATTGTTTCATGTAGAGATTCAAAATCCACTTCCAATTTTTGGAATGGTTTGTTCAAAGGCTTTTGGGACAAATCTAAATCTCAGTATACTGTATCACCCAAAGTCAGATGGGAAAACAAAGAGGAATAATAGAATAATTGAGGACATTCTTAGAATGTATGTGATGTACCATCCATCAAAGTGTGAGGATTATATCCACATAGTGGAATTTGCTTACAATAATGGGAATTAGACCTCATTACAAATGAGCCGATTTGAAGCATTATATAGCAGAAAGTGTAACACACTAGTGAGTTGGGATAATCCAGCAAACAGAGTTGTTATTGGGGTAGAATTGTTAAATAAAATGGAAGAGAGAATGACAAATATCAAGCAAAATTTAAAGACTGCCCAGGACAATCAAAAAAATTATGCAGACAAGAAAAAAAAATTCAGAGATTTTAAAGTGGGTAAACAAGTATTTTTGGAAGTGAAAAGTGAAAGAGAAGAGAAGTTAACTAAGATTAGGAAGCTTCCCAAAGTTGGTAACATGATATTGTGGACCTTTTGAAATCTTAGAAAAGATAGGGTTAGTTGTTTTTGGCACTGACCATTTTGGGGAAAAGTGTAACAATTAATGAAGACAGTTAGGAAATGGACCAGAAAAGGAGCACCCATCGAAAAATAGGGAAAAGCGGTGCAAGAAAGCAGGAAATCCAAAGGAAGGAAGAAGGATGAGTATCAATGAGTAAAATGATTGTATTTTGGACCAGCCACACTCAGGGATTTAGAAAGTGGACAAACCTAACTCACCTAGGGTTAGTGAGTTAGAGTTTTAGTCATTGTAGTAATGGGTATTAACCCATTTTTGTAATATCAATATAGTGTGTGAGATAGCAGAGAACGATAATGTTGATCTAATGACTATTATTGTTAGTTGTGGAGCTAATAATCAGATGATATTAGAGTCTGTTTTGGAGAAAGAGATATGTATTGTAATCGAGGGTAAGGTCACAAGATGTGGATCTTGGTGCAATATTGTCAGCCTCAAGTGTATTCATTTGTAATGCATGCAATGCAATGAACTTTGATAAATAATAATAAAAGAGCGATGAAATCTAGATCTTTGTGGATGTAGCCCAAGGGGGGTGAACCACGGTAAACTTTGTGTCTTTGTGTGGAATGTTTGTCTTATTTATTTCTATGGTTTATCTATGATGAATGAATGCATCTATTAGTAGTAAAATGCAGCGTGCAATAGATATTTACTACAGAATGAAGCTTAATGAATGAATATGATTATAGAATGGGAGATATGGATGTAATGTTGTATTAGAATAGTATATCTGATGTTTGTTGAATTAGAAATAATTTTCCCCATCTCCTCAGCAGCCTCCCTTCTAAGATTGCAAACATTTGGGTCTTGCAGTCACCCATAAGCCATCTCAGGTGAGACTACATTGTGCACTTTGTGTGCAGTGTTTCCTTCTGGTCTCAAGAAGGGTCGATGGTTTGCATGTTTTTGTTGGAAACCTAAAGTAGAACCTGGGTCAGCCCTAAACATCCAACAAATGGTTTTGTTGTCGGCTGGAACCCAGAAGAAAGTATTRGAAGGGACTTGTTGAGAAGAGCAGTGAAGAGAATGAACTATTAGAAGGGGATGTYCATACCATGGAATCCCACTAAAAAATATATTGAATGATGGTTGAAAACAAAAGAGCTCAAGTTTGCACAGAAAGACAATAGAAACCCTAAGTATACATCACGCCAATATTTGGAGAGGTACGTATTTACTRATMTTCATGAGGCATTTTTCTGTGAATTTCCACATTTGTTGTAGGAGTGTATACTGATATTGAAGGAAAATCACCCAACTAATCAGATAAGACCAGTAGAATGGACTACTGAGAATATTGTGCAGATACAAAAAATCAATAATAAATTCATGTGCACAATGGATTCCTGGCTAGATAGCATTGTTGTGTTGGTTTTGTCACTTGGGTGAGAAAAACAACAACACTTGCATGCCTAGATGAGCCTGCTAGACAAGAAAGAAGTTTTTGAGTGGGTTAAACAAGCCAAACACATGTATAAACAAATAAATAAACTAAAACAACTAAGAAATAAAAGTTAGAAAGCATGATAAACTTAGAACCATGAAATCAAACAATGACCAACATAATGCTACCAATGAATCAATAGATTACTAGGCAAAACACCGTACAGAAAAATAGGAACTTATGAGTCCCCTCTTCCTCCTTGGGAGGGATCTTGAGTTCCCTAATGGAGATATCTTCATACAATAGAAGAAATGGAAAATGGTAGAAAAACAATTCTTATTCCCTCAATAGGTGAGTGGAATGGCCTATTGCAATGGTTCTTGAAGCCTCCAAAGAGAAAAGAGGATTCTCAAGGGAGAATTATTGTTTCATAACAATACTATGAAGCTCTTAGTTTCTTAGTGCACCCATGGCTCTTATTTATAGCATTCATACATGGAAAAATTTAATCGGTTCATAGTATGAACAAGGGGCCTTTTAGGGCACCCTCTAGTCCTTGACCAGCCTCCCATTTGGATTTCGCTAAGATATGAGGGTCAAATCATGTTGGGGGTTGTTCCATAAGTGGTTGAGGGGTCGACAAGATCCATAAATGCATTGTTCATAGAATTGCATGGATTTTCTCATACACAGTCGCACACTTGGCACATTGTGTGTGTTGAGGGTTGTGTTGGCCTGTGCACACTACGCACTGTGTGCGCACTTCCTTTGGTGAATTTGTGCATTTCAATTTTTGACCCAATTGTATAGTTTTTTTCCTTTTGAATGCATTTTAGTGTTGTAAGTGGGCTAATTTATGTTGGCATTGTTGTGTTTGTTTAACCATTTGTGTGCAGTGTTTCTGATGATATTTCAGTGATAATAGATGCCCCCTGATGTGTGAGGTTAGGAGCATATGTATAGTCGAAATACATCAATGTTTTTTTTGCTGAGAGTGTCATTGTAATGATGAGTGACGAGAGGAACTGCAAGAACGATCCACCGAAGTGAGAGGGAAAAATGTGGGACCCAAACCTTTCGCTAGGGAGAAAAATAAAATTTGTGTGCAAATGAGGCGGGAATGCCCCATGCTTGTGTCATGTAACCAAAATATGAGACTATAACTGAAGATGTATGTTGATGTAGATAACTGCAACACCCTCGGGGGCGGTTGATAATGCAAAATTATCGTCCTCAATGGTGAACGGACTCTGAAGTGAGTCAATGATGACCATAATAATTGTCGAGAGCTCGTAGGCATTGATAGCCTTACAACTTCAGAGGTCTTCGGCTAATATGAAACAACTGTAATAGTCGTATAGTAAGACCCATCATCACATGAGAGTTTGTTGAATTCGAATTTTATGGGGGTCAATGCAATCATAGAGAAATGATGATTCTCTCTATGTCATCCGAGACTCCTCATTGTAAAGGTAATGAGAGTCAAGATAATGTCTCCCTTCTGGAAACTGTGTTGATGTCAACAGGAAGCGAGACACGACTCCAAGAAGCAAAGGGATTCGTGAAATCCACTAAGTAATAGGTGATATCAGGTACTCATGGATAACATGAATGAAGTCAAGATGTGGTGAGACTCAAGACTTCCCTTGGTTGGGGAATTTTGAAGAATGATTTGCAACAATCGTAAAACTGGATCTAGTGTCAGGGGGATGACTAGATGTGGAGTTAAACTGTGACAGAGGATAATAAAGTGGAAAAACTCAGAGATAATGGGTATATGGACTTGGGATAGTCGAGGTTCATGAACATTGTTGGAATGAAAAGATTGGATGCCCCAACCAAGGGAGATATGGGTTTCTTTGCCAGGAAAAAAGAAAGCCATCAAGGGTGACGACGAAAAAGCTAAGTAAATGTTGGAAACAAATCCTTTTTACAATTACCAAAGAAATAAAGAATAATTTGGGTTGAGTATACAGATACAGAAATGGGTGCCCCAGTGAAAGATGGCCAAGACTGTTAGGGCACAAGTTTGTGAAATAAAACTGGTAGAGGATGGGGACACCATGGGTGGGTTTCTATATTAGGTAAATGAATGGAGGACAATATGCAGATGGGAAAACTAATGGTGGATGAGATGGAAGGATAATGAAGCTATGGAGGTGCAGTCAACAGAACCAAGATGATATGACTTGGGAGTCTATTGGGAAGGTCAGCAATATAATGAGAAGAAGTATGGGGTTCGTTCTCGAAATTTCATAAGACTATCGGGACTCCCATCCCTATGGGGTGAAATCATCATGAGTGTCAAGTTGCCAAGGGAAACTATGAATGGGATGACTCATGTGGGGGAGAGTGATATCAGATGACAGTACCCAAATGCGGCAGAGGTAAAGGTACTACAAATCCAGATGTAAGAATCCTAAAGGTAAATGTCGAAGGGTATGATTAGGATATGTAATTGATTTACGGAGGGAATAATTACATTCCAATGTCAAACATATACCTGAAGGGGATGAAAATCTTGTGAAACAAGTACCTGCACACATGAAAACCAAATACCCAACATGAACAATATCTGATGATAAAGAACATATAACAACTATTTGATAAAAGTGAACATGAGCATGTGTACATGAACATGATGTGGAAAAAATGATCCTCCAGGGCCAAGTGTAGATTGTTGAGCCTCTAAATTGACATCCCCACTACCCTATTATAATCCTCATCTATACCTTTTTGTCTTACCTAAGCTTGGATAAATGACAAAGAACACTACCATTAGCCATTGATAAGGTCATAAGGTAAAGTATAATTAATGAATGAATTTTTGTGGTTTATTGAGCTAGGAGATTAAATGTTTCATGTACTAATGCTTCAATTTTCCATGTATAACCTTTGACCTCTAGATAAGTCCTACCTTCCTGTACCAGCTCAGCTATCYGATACTTGTGCACCAGATTGCCACTGTCTGAATCGAGTACCAAGTGCACCTTCTATTCAGATCTAGTACTGAATCTCACCTGTCRCGATCYGATACCAACGGTCGTAGACTATCGTGATCCGGTACCAACCATTTGTGCACTATTTGGATCTGGTACCATCTACCTGTCAYGATCCAGTACCAATATAGGAAGTYGAATGTACCAAKTTTAGCTCCAGATCATTCCCAAGACAATTGTTGGATGTTTATTGAATTATAAATGTTTTAGCAAGGCTATGTTAGGATAGTTTGTTATTGCTTCATCCTCATGCACTTYRTGTCATGAGGATGAAGCTTAAAATATGTAACCARATAATYAAATTTMACAATTGACTRATTTGCAAAWKATTTCACCTCCTTGTGTTTCAYGACTAAGACTRTTTAAATAGTCATGGCAAGGATGGTGGAGGTAGTGGAGAGTTAGCATAACAYARCATGTGAAGCAGCGTTACATATTGTAGAACATATTCTGGGTGAAGATTAATAGAAGGACGTCATTTATCTCCATGTCTTGATCATCTATGATTGAATGTGAGTTGAGTTGTTAGCATAGTTTGAATCTATGTTTTGAAGTTTGAGTAAGAGTAATGTGTGGGTTGAAAGCAATCTTACTGTAGACTCCAGTTGCTGACCTGTTGAAGCGGCAAGGGCCCACCACCCAACAAAGGTCAGCATCTTCGTAGATTATTATTAGCATTTGATTTCAATAGTGTAAATGTTAGATTAGCTGAAGCTTTAATTCTCTTAGATGATAGCAGTATAGTTTAGACTAGGATTTCAATTATATGATTGCTTAGAGATCTTTACTCACTCTATTTTTCGTATGCTCTATTTATGTTTTTATGAATTTGATTTTGTTTCATGGACATGAATGTTGGTAGCAGTAGTCAGACATATTTGAAGGAGAACTAGTGAAGTTCACAATAGCACATTGTGAACCACAGCATACTCAGTATATTGACTATTGAACTACCCATGCTATGTCTTGATGATTGATGTGTGATTTTCCTTTCAAAAGTGTGATTGCATAGTTAGTTTTATGGGTCAGATAGCAGAGTTGATCTGTCAAAAGAACTCCATATCATACTTGCATGTGCCATAATGGAGTAGATAGACTCTCTGTGAAAGACAACCAAAGTGTGTTTCAGTTTGCTAGTTTTCTTTGTTTCCAGCATACATAATCTAGAATAGTTCTATACTCATGACATTAGAATTACCTTTCTTACTGGTGTCTTGTAACTCTGTTGATTACGAATCCCAAATTGATAATTAATGAGTGCATTATACTAAACATATAAGCAACATAACATAGATGATGACATAAGGAATGTGAATGTGTAGATGGTGGGACCAGGATCCTGTGGCTGAGAATGGATCAGAAAACGGAGGCGCTGGGCTCATGTAACAATGTGGAAGTTGGGAAAAAGGCCCAATATATGGATGGTGGGACCACAATGTCACCTCATCTACACTGACACTATTGGTGATTTGGCGAGAGTGTTGTGAGGTGATTTGGAATATTACGGGAGCTTGGGGATACCGATCATGTGGGTGAAAGACCTCTTGTGAGAGGAAAGGGCTCGATGATGGAGCACATTACAAGGGAAATCAAGGGTAGTCAGTTCCTCCAAGATCTATTCATCACAATGGAAAATTCCATAATACAGGGGATATGAGGAGGTGACAGGGGGAACTGTAAATGGGTAGGTGTTATTTTCCTCAAGGGGTGAGGGCGTAGAGGGGATATCATGTACAGGGTGTGATGTCTTTCTTGACATAAACCAAACTTCATGATAATATGGATGGTACCTCATTCGCTCATGGAGTGACGATGAAATATATCGAATATCAGTAATGTGAGTCCCAGTAGGGGGTGGTTGAGAGCGTTATGGTCGAGATGTTTGGTGTAATGCGGCTAATGTTTAGCAAAAATGAGGTAGATATTGGCAGTGATGAGGTTAATGGCCATATTATGAATAGATGGAACAAGAAAATTTGGTTCGCAACCCTTTATTTTGTGTATTTGAGGACTTCATAGTAGTAGTAGATGTAATTGGTGGAGTAGCGAGCAATGGGGTTTCTCAAGGGAGCTAGATCAAACTGCGTAACTCGAGAAGAGTAGGACATCTATTAGTGGGGTTTTTGTCTCTTTCACATAATGCACAAGGAGGTTGAGCTTGGGGAGGGGGTAGATTTATGGGTGCATTCTTCCTTCATCTGCCCCCAACTGTGGTAGTGATGCCAACAGTTGGGGGTGAGGGTAGTGTGGCAGGAGCATATACTGGGATTTGCATTGGTATTCCCTTTGTCTGAGGAGGGAGAGATGGTTGAGGAATCATCGCGGGTGGAGAAAGATACCATACAGGGATGGAAAGAACCATGTTAGGAAGGGTGAGGGTCATAGCTACCTGGAATGCTTGGACTCCAAGTGGGGGATAGAAGAAGGGAATTTGGGTAATGGCTTGAGGGACTGTCTCCCAAACATGGATTTTCCCTTGGAGGGGAGGGGAATCGGGGATAAATGGTGCATTGGGGAGCTCAGGGAATTCATGTGGTAACAGTTCTCTAACTGGTGGAACGTCGATGTGAGGAGAGGCCTCAGTGGGAGGAGTAGTGTCTCTGATATATGTTCCATTAGAAGATACTACACACACTTGTGTTGAAGGATGTAGGAGAGATGGTGCTAAATGATATTCCCCTAACAAGGATGGGTCCTTGAAAATTATGGGACCCATATCGATGACCAAATAAGCATCTGATCTAGTGCGGACAAGGGGAAGAATGTTATCAATGTTGGTGGAATGGTTAGGCTCGTAATGTGTAATTTGGTCGATGGTGACGATATTCCTGTTGTGGTGGAACATCATCATTCGAAACAAAGAAGAGGTTATCACCTTCATAACATACATGTATCTATGTCCTAAAAGGATATTCTAATCAAGCGGGGAGTCAATAACTTCAATTTCAATGAGGATGGTTTTTCCCCCAAGTTCTACGGGGACATTATGGAAGATCCCTTCAGGGGACGATGGTAAGTCGTCATAAGCTCTAATGGTGATGGAGGATGGTACTAACTCTGGTGAGCCTATTTTCTGCCATACGACTTTGGAAATGATGCATGTGGATTCACCTTCATTGATGATACACCGATGAACTGTGATGTTCCAGATCTTAACTAGTATCTAGAAAGCTACCAGGGCGAGAGGCATGGTTCTATGTTATCTAGATCAAAGGTGATGAGTCTAGTATTGAATCGGATTTTATGAGCAGAATGAAATGAATACAGATTATTAATAGGTTCTTAACACAAAATAACATAGATACAGTAAAACTGGTTTTCTATTCAATAATGAAATAAGTTGAAACTGTAAAATGCAGCGGAAACAAGCTTGTTGGAATGGACGTGGCTTATCTCTCAGAAGAGATGTGACGGCAGCGTGCAT
>JASDQU010105093.1:49998-61692 GCA_032191745.1 Picea mariana
TGTTGAAGTTTCGGCCAGTAGAAATGTTTATGTAGCATCGTCACTATCTTTTATATGCCAAAGTGTCCTACCACCCCACTGTAGTGGGCTTCCCAGATCAACTTCGCTCGCTCACTTGATCGAACACAGATATGGCCCAGATGACACAACAACCCATCCTGAAGATGGAAATTATCGACAATTGTGTTTGCACCCAACAGTTGGTAGGTGGTGGTGAAGTCAAGGTCTGTCTCATAGAGTTGGGTCCATCCCGATGTTTCATGGCCACAATATTCTAGCACCATGGTGAGTGTCGTGACTGGCGTTTTGTTGAGGAAATCAACGACGCGACTGGTGCTTCATGTTTTATACTTGATGTTGAGGTGGAATTGCTGGAAGTATGTGGACCACTTTTGATGGTAGTCATTCTGCAATTTCCCCTATGTCTGCATGAACTGTAGTGGCTTATGATCAGTGTGGATGACTGTCTCTTTCCCAAGAATGTAATGTCTCCACTGGCGACATGATTGCACAATGGAGCACATTTATTTTTCATAATTAGGGTACTTACGGATAGTATCTGACAGTGTCTCACTATGATAGGCCACGGGGTGGTCGTGCTGAGTGAGAACGGAACCCACCACATAGTCTGAAGCATCTGTCTCGATCTCAAAGGGATGCTGCAAGTTTGGTAGTGAAAGTACTGGGGTTGAGCATAAGAGTTGCTTCAAATCATCAAACGCTTGTTGTTGGGACTGGCCCCATGCAAATTTTTCCTTACCACCACCCCTGTTTATTTGGCTGAGGGCCCATGCAATATGGGAGAATCCCAACATGAACCTACGGTAGAAATTGGCAATGCCCAAGAAGCTCCGAAGCTTAGTGAGTGTTTTTGGGGCTGGCCAGTCACGAATGACTTAGATCTTGGTTGGATCCACATGTACCTCATGTTGATCAATGATGTAGCCCAAGTAATGGACCCTATCCATGCCGAAGGATCATTTTTCCAAGTTGGTGTATAGCTTGTACCGTCGCAAGGTGTGCAAAACCTGTTGAATATGATGCAAGTGTTCAGCCTAAGTCTTTCTATAAATTAGAATGTCATCTAGATACACCACTACAAAAGTATTGGTGAATGGTCATAGGATATCATCCATCATCCTCATGAAAGTGACTGGAGCATTTTTCAAACCAAAGGGCTTGACCAACCATTCAAAAAGGCCTTACTTTGACTTGAAGACGGTCTTCCATACATCTGTCTATTCTATCGGGAGTTGGTGGTAGCCAGAGTTCAGATCAATCTTACTGAAGTATTTGGCCCCCGGGAGTTGATCAAGGAGGTCATCGATTTGGGGAATCGGGTACCGGTTTCTGACTGTGATTTTATTCAGAGCCCAGTAACCAATACAGAGTCACCATGTTCCATCTTTATTTTGTACCAGCACAATTGGACTCCCACAACGTGATGAGTTGGGGCGGATGTGCCCCTTGTGGAGCAATTCTTGGATCTTCCACTTGATCTCCTCATTCTCTAACAAAGAGTGACGATAGACTGGCCCATTGGGTAGCGGTGCACTGGGGGTCAGATCGATGGGGTGCTTGACCTGGCAATGCAGAGGTACCCATGTAGGTGAGGAGAAGATATCTGAGTATTCTTCCACGACCTTGTCTACTTGCTTCTACTGTGTGGAGAGGTCGGTCGCAGAGACCCTGGAGGTGGTTGTGATCTTTCACTTATTCTAAGAGTGAATCATGAAGAATATAACCTTCCCCATCTAAGAGATAACCTTCCTGCATTGCTTAGCAGAGATCAAGGAAATATCACTAGGTGGGACTGCCTCGGGTATCCTGTACAATTTCCTGTTCAAAGTAATAATAACACTACAAGGCCTAGACTCGTATACAGCATGATGTTTCCATAAATAAGGTTGGCCTAAAAGAATATCACAAACTTCGATAGGAGAAACATCACACAATACCTCATCTTTGAAGGGCTTGATGTCATATGACAGTCGGCATTGTTGGCTGACATGGAGATCGCTTCCTTGGCGAAGCCATCCAATGGTGTAGGGTTGTGGGTGCAGCGTTGTTGGTAGGGCCAGTTGCTTTATGACCTTTGTTGAGATAAGGTTCTTTTGTCTACCGCTATCAACTATGAATTGCAGTCGGATGCCTTTTATCGACATCTATGAATGGAAGAGGCTCTCTCCTTCTTATGGCTCGTCTGGTTCACCAAGCTGGAGCTTGGTGGTAGCAACGATGGCACTATGTTCCACTTCAATGATCCATCTTCTCCTTTCTGTTTTTGGCTCAGAGTCAAAATCTGCATCTAATTCATAGGCTTTCACTTCAGCCACCAGTGACTACTTTGAGCGGCAGTCAGCAGTGTTATGCCAAGGGCTCTTATGGAAGTCACACCACTTCTCGGTATCTTTCTTTGCCTTTCCAGTGTCCTTCTTTGCTTGCGCCTTGGACTGGTTGTCCTGATACTATCCATATTTTCTTTGTTCTTTGCTCGATGGGTTGGGGCCTCCCTTTCCTGGCTTTTGTTGTGAGGGGTTCCCACGCCCAAATTGTTGTGTCTTTTGTTTGAGCTTCTGCTCGATTTTAACGGCATATCAGTAGGTCGCACCCAAGGATGAGATGTCCAGAAATTCCATTTCATTCTTGATGTATCTATGCAGATCACTGCCATACTTGAGCACCAGATTTCACTCTGAATCTTTGATACCCAACTTGGTGCACAAGGTATGGAAGATATTTGTGAAATTCGGCACTGCTTGGTCTCTTTCTTGCTGCAGTGTGGTCCATTTGGTATACAAATCATCATAACTTCCAACAGGGTAGTATTTTTCCTTCATAGCATCCCTGAAGGATTCCCAGGTGGTCGTGACTAAAAATAATGAGGTTTCCTCTATTTCTGTTTTCTCACAGAAAGTTTCCCACCAATCTTTGACATGGGGAATGGCTTTGAGAAGTGCAGAAGTAATCTTTTCTCTATTCGAAAAGTTATGGACAAAAAAATACCCTTCAGACATATTCAACCACTTGTCTATAGCATATGCATCTATCTGACCTTCAAATATAGGAATATCGAAGTTTATTTGTACCTTGAAGGGGGTGGCACCTCCGTTCGAAGAATATGCATCGCCTATTGGTATTCGCCGAAGGATTTGCGTGAAACTAGCCATCATCTCGTTCCTCTATTGCATGAGGGATTCCTCAATCAAAAGTTTGAAAGGATCTCATGTACCTTCATCTTTCTTTTCTCCTACCATGGTAGGTCGCTTGAGCATGCGAGTTTGTCCTCAAGAGAAACAAGCTCGAGACCCAACTCTTTGTACTCCGACCTTGTTGGGGACATGCATTAAGACGACAAGGAGCAGACCACTCTGATACCACTGATCTGGATTTTATGATTAGAATGAAATGAATACAGATTATTAACAGGTGCTTAACACAAAATAACATAGATACAGTAAAATTGGTTTTCTATTCAATAACGAAATAAGTTGAAACTGTAAAATGCAGCGGAAACAAGCTTGTTGGAATGGTGGTGGCTTATCTCTGAGAAGAGATGTGACGACAGTGCATATTCACAAGAAGAAGGTTACAATGAGGCTCTGAAGGAATTTTTACAATAATCAAGAATGCCAAAAACCCTATACATCCAAAAACCTAACCCTAGGAGATGAAGCGCCAAAAGTCATGTGGGCCCCATTTGGGTAAGTTAGTACATCAACTTCCCGAGGTCGTAACTTTTGCATGCGTTATTCGTTTTAGGTGTGCGATAGCCTGTTGGAAAGGTATCGTCGAGTCAATTCATTTTGGGGGCTCAATCATGCCTTTGTCTATCCTTGAGGAGATTGATATTGAAAAACCTTCATTTAGGCCCTCAAAATGGCCTCGAAAGTTAAAACTGCTAAAAATAGTAAATTGCCAAAATTGTCAGAAAATTGTTTTGAGCTAGTTGGAAAAGGTGGGTGGCCATCGATATCCATCTGGATCAAGTATCAACTAGTTCAACTACCCCCAAGGTGAAATGCAAGGATTTCTGCTGAGATGGATAGGTTTGAAGGACCTCCAATATAGACATGGTTGCAGGAGATTATTCTAAGTCATCGACTAGACTATAATTGTGTGATGCCCTAGCATGAGGGTTATTGACATTCTGTCATAATGGAACACGAGGTATACAAGGGTTTGGTTCAGTGTTAGGGAATGGAATCATCAATGGTTTTCTGGTTGTAGCTAGAGTTTCTTCTGAGGTGGTTGGGGTAGATTCAGGAGGCATATCGTATTGACGACTACCTATTTTCGGAAGAATCTCTTCTTCATTGGTGATGAGGATATTGTGATCGGCTGGATTTACAAGGTAAATGAGACCTGGGTTTTGATACTATCCCATTTGGGGTGGGGCAAGGTGTACCTCATGTTGGGTATTCATCACACCTTGGTGTGGAATAGGGTTTTGCAAAATGGTCGGAGGTGGTTGTTGCAAGTATTGTTGTGGGGCCTACTGAGGGGCAGGGGATGCTGAAGGAAATTGTGTCTTCATGGAATCTTTTATCTATTTGAAGTCATAAATTTGGGGACAATGGTGAGTATAATGTCCATACTCACCACAAATAGTGCAAGGGAATTTCGTCCTGAAATTGTTGTTGTTCTTCCCTAGTCGTTTGTTGTTGTTGTCCCCTTAGGATTTCTAGTTTTCTTGATTATGGTTGCCCCCAACGAGATGGTTTTTTGGGGGATTATTTCCTCCTGGTCTCATGTTATTATTTTTTTGGTTGTTCCCTTTCTTTTGGCATTATTCGGTTGATGGCTCAGATTTTCCATATTCAACTATTCAAAATTATGAAGTTGTTAAATGGGAGAGCGATGAAAAAAGTTAACACTAGCATGTGGTTGCCTTTGTGGAGGAGAAACCAGATGTGGAGGACCAGGAAATGGAAAGTATGGATTATTTTGTGGAGACGAGACATATGGAATATAGGAAGTTGAAGTACCTTCATAACTATTATGGTCATATGTAGGGTTTGGGGGTGGCCCGGCACTCGATTGACAAACCGGATACATTTAGGGTACTGGTGGGGGTCCCCCCAATGGATGAGGGGGGACAACATGATATGATTGTTGGTAAGTGGGGGAAGGGAAATAAGACGACCCTCCATATGGTTTTGTATATTATGGTGCACCATAAGTAGGTGCAGGATGGTTGTAAGGGTTGTGGTGCGTCATGGAACCAATCAACCCATCCACAATGTGGAACATCCCAAGTTGTTGCTAACCAAATGGCATGGGTCTGGGTACATCAAGTAAAATTGTGTACAAGTAACCTAATTGAGCATAGATGAGGTCAAATTGTTAGGCCTTGTTGATGGCTTCATCTTCTGATTGAGGAAAATTGGATGCGACATCATTAGCGATAACAGAGATGAGTGATTTGAGAAACCAATCAAGACATTGTTCTTTGGTGGTTTTTTCTTTACACAAACTATGGCACCGACGTCACTCATGGATGTGGTCAGCTATATGGATAGAAGTAGTTTTTTTGAACTTTGAGAGAAGTTATAATCCAATATCATGACATACTGGTAGTTGAAAAAAATACAAAAAGGCCTTGGCCAATGATTCAAAGGTCACATGGGACCCTGATTTTTTGTCCACATACCATTTGGATGAGGAACCTGTGAGAGTTCATTGAAACAACCTTAGGTAGATGGAATCATCGATGATGTTGTTTGAAGATCATCATAAGTGGAAGGTCATAACATGGTTGGCGGGATTGTCCCCTAATTTTCCTTCAAACTTTGGAATGTCAGAAGGCAATTTTGTAGGCATATTGGGCCAAGTGGGATCATTCGTGAGTTTGTTTAAATCAAGAATGTTAAGGGATTCCAAGTATGGCATAAGAATATTTGGTGGAATATTAGTTCTAGCCATCATGTGAGCAGGTAGTGGACTTGTCCCTTGAAAAATATTTTTTGGGGTTGTACAACTGCCTTGAGAAGAAGTTTGACCCCCGCCTCCTTATGAAGGAGAACCATTGGATGGATGGCCTTGAGAATTGAACCCAAGTAAAGTGGAAACAAGTAAATTCAATCCCAAAATAGTAGCACCTATAGGGGTTTGATAGAGTTGAGTGGCGAGTTGGAAAGACTAGGGACTCCTGCTAGAATAGGAGGGAGATTTTGCAACCATCTAGAACAACGGGGATTTTGTGGGTCCCCTATGGTTTCCAACTAGCAAAGTGAATGTGTGCAAATGGTGACAAGAGAAATAAATGAACAAGAGATTTGTATATTTTTTACCTTCACAAGATAGTGTAACTCACAATTGCATGTAATCAAATGAGAATCATACATAAATTAACTATAAATAAACAAGCATGTGGCTAGGTGGATTTTGTTCGCGTGGGGGAAAAAAATAAAAAAAAAATGCCCGTATCCTAAAATGTGTATCGTCCTTCCTCTCAAATAGCACTCAGCCTTCCAATATCACTCAAGAGTGGGGTCTGAAGACACCAGAAGAGGAACTAGTGAAGTTTGAAATAATCAATTATAATGAGGGATAGAGGGTGCATATCCCGAAAGAGTTGGAGATATTTCCCAATAGCCACACAAAATATTATCAAGGTGCGATTGCAGCCCACAATCACCACCTGGGTAGATATCCAAGTTTGGTCACTAGGTACCTCAGTCAAAGTCTGACATTTAGATTTTTGGCCTCAGAAATGGGCCATGGCCTGGATGACCTTCCAAGAGTTGGGTGACTCAAGGAGGGATGTGCAGAACAATTGGACGTTGGCCTTTGACCCTTCACGGGTATCTCCCTGCCTTATGGTGTAGGAAAAATTGACTTGGAGGATTTAAAATTTCATATTTCTCAACTTCTAGTGTTTGAAAATGTGAGAACCAAATAACAGAGGGTTATTTGGATGCCTACCCCTGAGATCCTACCTAGACTACAAAATTTCTTTTGGCACCTCCTGTGGAGGAAAACTTAGTGGATTTTTAGAAAAAAATTAGATGTGGTGGGCTAAGATATTGGGGGTGTGGACCAATCTCCTTTGAATTAAATGGGTGTGGGTAATTTATAAATAAGTAGTGGGATGTTTCGGAATTGCTTTGGAGAATACCTACTTCAACCTCCACTATTCAAAATGGAAATTATGTGTGTGAGGAGTGACTTTGTGTGCAAAGATTTTAATAAGTTAAGTGTGAGATTGCAACATCTAGACTTCCTGTGGTCCTTAAAAATCTTCTTTACCTAGCTTACTATGTGGCTTTGGTACAACCTTGTGGAATATTCAAAGCCCTAAAGAACTAGCAATGTGGAGATATGGGTCCTTTACAAATCATTTAAACTCCCTAAATGTTGTTTACACTAAGGAAGCTTTGAAACTATACTATATTGCAAGCATGTGGGAAAATGTGGGTCTATTACTTTGATATTTAAACTTCCCTATATTCTGATGTAAACTAAGAAATCATTTTTAAGAAACTATCCTAAGTTTTCAACATGTGGGCATGTATGGGCCCTTACAATAAGATGATTTCAAAAAAAGCAAGAGGAACCCTAGGGGGGATTTGTCCTATCCTAAATATTTTTGTTAAGGGAGATGAAATGTCCTTTAACCACCTTGATGATTCCCAATATCACACAAGGGTGCGAGGGAAGAGCATACTTGAGGGTAAAAGTTAACTTCTGGTCCCAATTTAAGTGATTTATGTGTGAAAGCAATCACCTCAACTTAAATTTTACAAGCCAAATAAGTCATCCATGTGGATACCAAGAAAAAGAGGAGAATATTGGTTCTTTTAATCCCCTAAGTGACTTTGTTATCTAACCTTTCATATGGGAAAGGACTCTAAGTGCAGTGTAGTTTCCTTACAAAGTGCATGAAAGTAAAAATCTAAAGGCTAGGGGCCCTCAAACATTCATAAAAACCCTTGCAATTTTGAAAAAATCGAGTTATGTGCAGGTCATAGTTCTGACAGGCGCACAGAGGGTGCACAATGCGCATTATGCATGGAGTGAAGAGACTTGTTTATCACACAGTCTGCATCTGTGGGTAGGAAAATCCATGCACTTCCTATCACGCGTCAGGGGAGAAATTTCCAAGTGAAATACGCCTTCCTCAGTTCTAAATTTTGACTTTGGAAGGTTGGGCTAGGCCAGTTTTGGTACCTGCAAGACAAAACAATTAAAATGAAGGTATCTCTAATCTCGAATAGGGAGCAATTTGATATTGATCCCCGGTATGTTCATCAATCTATTGTGTTGGTTTTGTCACTTGGGCGAGCAAAACAAAAACACTTGCATGCCTAGATGAGCCTACTAGACAAGACAGAAGTTTGTGAGTGGGTTAAACAAGACAAACACATGTATAAACAAAGAAATAAACTAAAACAACTAATAAATAAAAGTTAGAAAGCATGAGAAACTTAGAACCCTGAAAATCAAACAATGACCAACATAATGCTACCACTGGATCAATAGATTAGTAAGCAAAACACTATACAGAAAAAAAGGGACTTATGAGTCCCCTCTTCCTCCTTGGGAGGGATCTTGAGTTCCCTAATGGAGAGATATTCATACAATGGAAGAAATGGAAAATGGTGAATAACAACAATTCCTATTCCCTCAAGAGGTGAGTGGAATGGCCTATTGCAATGGTGCTTGAAGGCTCCAAAGAGAAAAGAGGATTCTCAAGGGAGAATTCTTGCAACATAACAATACTATGAAGATCTTGGTTTCTTATTGAACCCATGGCTCTTATTTATAGAATTCATACATGGAAAAATGTAATTGGTTCATTGTGTAAACAAGGGGCCTTTTAGGGCACCCTCTAGTCCTTGACCAGCCTCCCATTCGGATTTCACTAAGATATGAGGGTCAAATCGTGTTGGGGCTTGGTCCATAAGTGGTTGAGGGATAGAAAAGATCCATAAATGCACCTTTGATAGAAGTGTGCAGATTTTATTGTACACAGTTGCACACTTGGAGCATTGTGCACGCTGAGGGATGTGTTGGCCCATGCACATTGTGCACTGTGTGCACGCTTCATTTGGTGAATTTGTGCATTTCAAATCTTGACCCAATTGTATAGTTTTTTGCCTTTTGAATGAATTTTGGTGTTGTAGGTGGATTTATTGTTGTTGGCATTGTTGTATTTCTTTAACCATTTGCATGCAGTGTTGCTAATGATATTTCAATGGTAACAAGCATTATTGCAATATTTATTTCTAAGTTTGCAGTTGATACTGAAAAATCATACACTATTGCATAGAAATCATTTTTGAAGGGTACAAGTGGAAGGGATATTATATCACTCTGCATATCATTCAATATTTTATAGCATGATAACGGCGTGATGACAGTGGATTCTTGCAACTAAATAACTCTGAACGCATGGGGAGACTGAGAGAAACACAAAGTACGATCTAGGATATGGAGAGGGATCTGGATAGAGGTAAACAGAAGGAAGAAATGGACCCTATTATGATGGATGAAGAACAAATCAAGGAAATAATGGACAAAGTGGGAACGAATCACAACAGAAGACCCAACCAGTATAAGATTAATAGGAAAAAGAGGGCAGTATTCGAGCAGGAAGGCTTGGAAAGTAATGAAGAAAAGGTAGAGGATCTCCGGGCTACGGAGAATATTGAGGAAATCCTATTCAGCACATATAAGAAAAAAAAAAGAGGCCAAGGTTTTGGTGCAGAAGAAGGCTCCCCATTCCATATCTGAATTAGTGTGGAACCCACAACCCTGTGTGCAACTAAGACATCAGAAAGGAAAGAAGCTTTTAGAAAACCAGAAATTATTGGCAGAAGGACTCCAATAGGTCAAGGGACTAATGGAAATTCAAGTGGTCGTACAATTTCAGGTAACAATAGTCATTTATATACACCACATGGAGGTGGTAATACAAAATTTACAATGGTTGGAGTAGATCCAACCATTCAATTACTATAATTTCATGGAGAGGAGTCGGAGGACACAGAGAATCATTTATTCATTTGTGAAAATATTTGGGAAGATAAACAGGTCACGGATGAAGACATGAAAGTCGCTCAACTTGCAATCACATTCAAAAACCACGCATTGTATTGGTTTATGATTCTAGAAGTAAATAGTCCACAAGGAACACTGAAAATCATCGTAGATGTGAAGAAGGAACTAATTAATGGGTTCTAGAGACAAAGTTCAGAAGATCAATACATGAACAAGATGATAGAAATAAAACAGAAGCCAGGGAATTAGTTTCGAAAGTTGATCAAAAGTTCAAGATACTGGAAGGTAAGTTGAAATATCCTATAACAGACAAGCAACATAGACAGCTATTTATAAATTCATTATTACTAAATTTAAAATATCCATTGACGCAACAGATGTTCCAGACTCAGGCGGAGCTTCTGTAGGAAGCCTTACAATTGTAAGAGAATTAGTGTAAGCATACAGTTCCAACTGTAGAAGAGATGAGAGCAGATATTAATAATTTGACATTCCAATTGAATTAGAATAAAGTCAAGAAGAAAAGGGAAGATTTTTGGTGTACCTTAGGCAAAACAGAAGGACATCACAAGAATGAGTGCCCAACATTTGTGCAGTATTTGGGAGAAGGATTGTTGAATCCCCTACCTACAGGAGGAGTATAGTGTGAAATTTGTAAAACACATGGACATTATCCCTATCATTGTCCCATGATGCGAAAGTACCAAAAAGTGCCTAAGAGTACATTCTACAAATTCTGCAAATTTGTAGGACATGAGGACAAGGATTGTAGAACCATGGAGCTTATGAAGGAAAGGGCCTTAGATGCTTATAAGATGCAGGTTGAACTAATGACAGGTCCACCTGCCTATAGAAGTATAATAATGCATAGCATTTTCTAGTGCCACCACAATATAATCAAGTACCACAGTATAATACACCGTGCGCAGATAATCAAGGCAACAGAGAAGGATTCAGAAGAGGAGGACTTGGAGGAGACATAAGACCAGTAACCTGCCACAATCGTCAGCAACCTGAACATTATGCAAGAGATTGTCCACTGCCACTAGAAACATGCATGTATTTTCGCATAGTAAATCATACTACAAAATATTTTATTACACTTCTGACAAAGATAAAGGAAAAGAGGAATCAGAATAATCAGAATGTTCAATGGATTGCCATGGAAACTAGAGAAGATGACGGAAAAATATCATTATAGTTACTAGAGGTGGAACCAAGATAGGAGAAGATGCAGGAAATCAGAATTAGAACCAACACCAATGGGTTAAAAAGAATACAACACATAAACAACATTTTGATGCACTCAAGGAGAAAGAGACATTCAAGCAGGCCAGACAAGAAATTTTGCAGGAGAATATTGCTTCTACTTCAAATGCACAACCATATTATGATGTGTCAGTTTATGATATGCCTCATCCATATGATGATACCAATAGATATCAGTCTTCAGAAAAGGTAATTAATCTAAGAAACTTTCTGGTATCTTGCTTGAAGTTATTGAATGATTAGACATCTATACAAATGTTACAAGGTTTGTTAGAAAAATGCAATTCTGGAGAAGAGATACAACTAGAACAAAAGAAAGTAAATCATGTCCATAGGAAGACAAGAACAAATAAAGATTTCAGACTAAATGAAAATATTGGAGACTTTAACATGGGTGAAATCATATTATATTTGGGATCT
>JASDQU010105093.1:81930-93139 GCA_032191745.1 Picea mariana
TTATGTTGCACAAAGCACTCAGATCTACTTGCACTTAGCCTCACATCTATTTACACTTACATTGCTTCTCCCTTTCTACCTTACAATCTTACTTATTTATACTTTTACAATAAGGCCTAATCATGGGTAAACCCATGGGCCGACATCCCATAACCCATTACAATAACCCTAAGGAACCCCTTTTTTGGGTCCACAAATCCCACCAAACAATTGAGATCCATGCTCTCAGCTCCACCTGGGTTCTCCTTCCTCGATCACTATGTCAAAGTCCAAAAAGTGGTCAAACCTGACCAAGATTTCCTGAAAGCTTGGTCAAGGGACAACAGGAAGCATTTAATAAAATATTGGAGAATGCCTTAACTAAAATTTCCAATGTAAACATGGATGATTGGGATTTTAAGATACCAGCAATATTATGGGCCTATAGAACCACATGTAAGAAACTCACACGGCAGACACCTTTCAAATTGGTGTATAGTCAGGAAGCAGTAATACCTTTTGAATATTTTATACCTAGTCTATTCATTGCATCCATTAAAGGCATGACAGAAACAGGCGCAACTCCAGAAATATTGTCTCCACTCATGGAACAAGAAGAAGACAGGATTATGGCTAGTTTGCATCAAGAAGTACAGAAAGATAAAGACAAATCTTGGAATGATAGACACATTAAGAAGAAAAAATTTAAGGAATGAGATTGGGCTCTCCTATATGACAACAAACACTTACAGCACCCAGGAAAATCCAGGAGGCATTGGCTAGGGCCATATGAGATAAAGTTTGTCATAGATGGAGGTGTTGTGCAGTTGCGAGATCTAGCAAGAAAAGAGATTAAAGGATTGGTGAATGGCATTAGACTGAAACTATATAGGGACATTCAACCCAATAACCCTTAGTAGTTGCAGCACAGAAAATTAGAATTTTACATATTGTATATAATAGAAGCTGAAAAAGAAAAGAAAAAAAAATGGAAAATAAGAAAAATACAGAAAGATGTAGTAGATGGATAAATGGTAGAGAGACAGTTAGAGGATACAGTGTGTAAAAGACATCAATTTTGATGAAATAACAATAATACATTGTGCACTATAGAAATGTTACTAGACAAAAAAAGCAGTGCGTTGAAACAGAAAGAAGTCGAAAAAAGGAAAAGGTAGTGATCAGAAAAGTACGATGTGAAATATCATTTATGGCACAACTTATAAAAGCAGAAAAGGTGAAAGGTAAATATTCATTGTGATTTTGTGAAAATGAGAGCTAAGGAAGAAAACAGAGTGCAAGCAATTGATTCAAAGGTATCCCATTACGATTCAGAGCACCCTTTTCAAAATTTAGCAGAATGGCGCCACCAAAGTTTGGAGCTCCTAGTCGGATTACAAGAAAAACACGCAATTCCATGAGATCACCACAGGACACAGCAATCGATGGGGAAAACATTCAGCCGGAGGGAGTGGTGTATGTGGATGTCATTCCTTCACCAATAATTGATTCGGTTAGTCCCACCATTGTAGAGGAGCAGGTTCCAGCGACAGAGGAAATGGATGTCGATACACAGGGTGAAACAGAAAATGCTAGCAAAAATCAAAACCCAACGTAGCAAATTGGATTAGGAATAGAACAAACACATGTACATCTGAGTCAAGAAGATGATGAATGGACAAATTTTGATGAATTACAACACCCTGTAGCAGAGCCAACGCAACATTCATAGGAACAAGTATAGGTGGAGGATATCATGAACCAGCAAGATTCAAACAATGAGGAATATGAGGAAGAGAATCCAGTGGAAGTGGCAGGTTCATCAGTGGGAAAGAATAATACTAGGGAAAAACCTGTTGCACCAAGAACACCGAGAAAATAGGAGTTAACATGGTCACTGCCACAAATACCCAAAGGAATCAAAGTAGTTGGTGACATGTTAGGGTATGTTAATAAACTGAAGTATGTTGATCATGATGTGGAAGACACAAGGAAGTTCCCCGAGATTTTGTAGCAAGTGTACATGGAGAATAGAGGAGAGTTTCCATTATGGGATCCCATTTTGGAGCCGAAATAGTGGATTGCAGGACTTTATAACACAGGGATCATGAACCTACTAGAGATTCCTCATTTTGGGAGAAGAAAAGATGTAAATGCATGTTTCAAATAGATATTGGCACTAGTACATGGAGGCATATTATGGATGGAGATTCATGTATCCATAGATGTACACTTGATTGCAAAAATCACAGGTTTACCAACAGACGACGCAAAACCAGAACAATATATGGATGATAAAACCAAAGAGAAAACCCTGGAAGATGAGATAAAGAGAAAATATGGGATTGATGGAGGTTCCATAGGAATGATCATTAGATAGATAAATGATTCAGTGACAAATTTCATGACAAAATTGATGTCTTGTAAACTTTTGAGAAAATGTCGCAAGGAAGAAGCCCATGCATGAGTAATAGCAGCAGCAGAGCAATGCGCAAAAGGGAGTCTCCTCAGTTGGGCTCCATACCTACAGAGTTTCATTATTTGTGGTTAATGATATTGATAGCCCTAGTTGGATGGGGAGAACCGAAATATAGCATATTTTACCAAAGGCTAGGAAAGTGTCGTGCAGCAAAATATACCACATTATGCCACACTTCAGGTCTGAAGAAAAGGAAGGAAAATCCTAGCATGTTCACCATGTTTTTTGATGAGATGCAGGAAAATCTATCTAATACATGGAGAATACCACTAGAAGTGGTGATAGAAAATCAAGGAATAGCAGATTTTAAGGCTTCCATACATAACATGTGGATCCAAGCAAAAAGGGATCCTAAGAAGGAGTGGCTACAATTGAGATATTGTGTTACAGAAGAAGAAGTGCAGTGGTCCATGAAGGACTGGCCTAAGGAATGGAAGGTGCCAGTGATTCCAAAGAAGGTATCAAAACATAAGCAGCAAGTAGAGGTTGGCCCTTCAAATCAGTCAACCAGTTTAGCAGCGAATACAAGGAAAGAAACAGAGCACGCCAAAGAAACATGGGGTAGTAAAACCATCAGAAAAACAAGGCATAAAGATACTATCCTTAAGGCTTCAGCTCAGGGGAAAGAGCGCGCAGGAGAACCAAATGCAGGAGCACAGAAAGATATTAATACCCCTATGCCAAAGGAAACAGTAGGTGGAAGTCTCCCAGAGATGGATATACCAATTACAACCACATAGACAAAGACTCTTCCATTGAAAAGAATAGTCTTGCAGATAGGAGGACAACGGAAGAAAATGAAGGTGCACAAGGAAGTTCCTCAAATCACACTGACAGAGGATGATGTGGATCTAGTCACAGAGAAAGTATAGGATCATGCGGTAGAGGCATAGTATGATGTTGAAAAAAAAGGGGAGGATATAGTCAATAAATTGGCAGAGGTTAAGGATGCACTAGAGAAATTTCAACTCACAACAATGCAGCAAAAAGAACGGACACAATAGCAACAAACTTCTCAGGAAAGGATAGTTCCTGAACAAGAGACAATGCATATAATATCCATGGGGAATGAAAAAAAAATCATCACCCGGGATATGTTGCAAGTGAATTAAATTACAGCGTAGAATCCATTGAATTACATATATCATTTGGACTTGGCATTGCCCAAGGTTCCAACAAAGGCGTTGTACAAACTTCAAATCAGTGTCACGCAGAAAATTTAGTCGAGGGCCCATGAAGATATAACAAGTTTAAAATTAGCTAACGAAGTAAATAAGGCATTGGATATGAAACTTAACCAGGTGCAATTCGAGAGGGAAGAAATGAAGCAACGCACTAAAATATTAGAGCAGCAAGTGGAAGAAGGGTTCAAAACTATTGTTGACAGTGCGCAAGGAGAGAATGTACCCACATAGGGTAATATTGATAAAAAGCACAGTCTATGGAGGCTTAAAAATCCTATATTGTAGAGTTGACAGATATCCTAGTACCTGTTATCCAATATAGTTGTCAAGGGTAGTAGGTCATCCAAGTTTGTGGTCTGCACAGGAAGCTTCTGAGCACAGCATGCAGAGCAGCTCATTTCAGGCTTAAAATACAGACATGTGATGCCAGATCTAGAGCTCCAGAGGAAATCAAAGGGGGGGGAATCTCGAAGACCCGAAGCATCTCTCAATCGTTGATAAATAAGGGAGCAGAAGGTTCATCGATCTGGTTGAAGGGGTCAAAGTCCCGAAGCAGGAGCAGAGTCGTTGATTGAAGTGGATGCACGTCAATAGATCAACAACTTCGGGTAAAAAACACAGAAGTTAAGCGAGATTTGATATTTGATTTTCCCAGAGCCCGGAGACCCAAAAAGTGTCTTAGCCTTTGATCAGTAGGAGCCAGGCATCGCCAGATCCTTCGCTCCAGATAAAAGTAGCAGAAGACAAAGGAGGTTTGAGGTTTGAAAAGTTTGAAGCCTGAATCACGAAGCAAATCTCCACCGTCGATTCGAAAAAGGAAAATTCGATCTGTTGATATGAAGAATGCCAGAGTTGGGTCATTGATCAAGAAGCCTCATCTCATACCATAAGTTCAATGGTCACACTCCATTATAGGGTCGGAAGGTGTGAAAGTTTTAAAATTTTAAGGGCGGGCCGCAATTGGAACCACAGTTTTTAGAAAGGGACGCGTGGCAGTTCATGGTAAATTGTGGGGAAAAAGTGGTTTTCTTTCAAACCACCCTTGGTCACACCTATAAACACGCATTCACATAGAGTCATGGCCATAGGTCACATTGAAGAAGGAGCCAGAGGAAGGTGAGCTACCCCCGAGCCCAGAAGAACCAGATATGTGGCAGCCATCAGTACAGACATGTGGCACCCTTATAGCCTTGGCATGTGACCACCCCCTGAGCATTAAGTCTTGTTTAGTCTTCAAGGAAAAGTAGTAAATTAAGGGTAGGTTTGGTCATTGCAACCTCGGCTCACTCCATAAACATAAGGTATGGAAAGTCCAGTCGTGGGGACTGAACCGTCAGTCCGTGGTACCCCTGCGAGGAGATTTCCCTGTAGACCCATGTTGATCTGAGCTCGCATCTGACAAAAGGGATACATGCATAGTCTGATAGAAGAAGTCATCGACGCATAGCTTTTATTGTAGTGTCCAGGTCACACTCTTGGTGGTGGCGAATTGTTCTGAGTATAAACAGATAGTTTTAATATTTTGTTAAGGGGTCAACTGGTTTAGCAGAGCTCCATATTTTTTAATGTTTTGATGCTAGAACTATTCTCTGGTTATGTATCAGATTTGATACTTTCAGATTAATAGAAGTCAGCCTCTTTTCATGTGTTTGTAAAAACTGTGCTAAAAAACTCAGGCATGGAGGATCTAGTCGAGCGTTCTTTTGTTGTTGTAATGTAGGTTTGATTGCAACGGTATTGTGACCAGTTTTAGTCAGCTTCCTTGTGATATTTTCCCCTCTTACACTAAATGGATATGGCATGGAGGATCTAGTCAAGTTGTTGTAGTTGCATGGTGATGTAGGCTTGATCATTGTGTTGTTACGACTGTGTTGTTTGGACATATTTCAGTGTCTAAATCTTGAACTTAAGAGTGATATTGAGTTTGAGTTTTTTTTCTCCAAGTTGCTTAAAGGCCTAATGCCCATAGTAGTCTTGTCCACCTGTATTACTAAGTCTTCCCTCTGCTCACACTTAAACTCAATTCACTAACTGAAGTTAGTTGTGGCCCTCACTTCCTTGTGCATTTCTTGTCCAGTTTTGTGTTGAACATCATTCATATATTGAGTTTTGTCCATTGACCTCCACTCATATAAAACCAACATCCACCAAAAACTTTGATGGGTACTGGGCTTATCCTCCTGCAATCTGAGGGTGACTTTCAGTTATAACATTCTTGGCATCATTGTTGGGGAATGAATTGAAGACTTTTCCTTGGGATAGAATGACAATGATATTTTGATTCTGAAGGTGCATCAGACATCAGAAACATTGAAGATTTCAACTTGCACCTGGCGACTCCACAATCGAAGACTCCACTGGGGAGGATCATGTTGACAGAAAGATGACCATACCAAAGGGGAAGACCAGGTATCAGTTTATGAGATTTATTCATGAAATCTTGTTCTTGTTTATCAACTCATTTCTCTCTTTCCCTTCACATATAAAAAGGATTATCCTCTACTTTGTCTATTTAGATGATAATAGGCCTTCCTTTATTTATCCATCCTTGGAAGAAGAAAACATGCCCTCTTCTTGTGTTGTATATACCGATCTCGTGTCTTCACCTCTGTCTATTCATAAAAGTGAGATCTGTATTACATATCCTCTTGGAATTGATCACCCTTATAGCCCTGAGGAGGTTCAAAATAATTCACAGTCTTCTCAAATCTCATTACCCTCAATTATTTCTATTAAGCCTTTCCATCAACTCATTAATCATCATGATCAACCCACTGCTTTTCAAATTAAAATCAGAAATAATTTGTTTAAACCTTTAAGGTTGCCACATGACCTTCATCCTTGTCCTCATTATTCCTTTGATTATCTTCCTCAGTTTTATGGAGAGGATCATATTACAACTAAGAGGAATTTGGAGGCCTTTGAGAGATTTGTCGATCAATTTGAGATTGCTCATGATGATGTTGCCATGAGGTTGTTCTCACAATCCCTGTTTGGAGATGTTGTTGTGTGGTTTAAATGTATGGAAGTCGGCTCTATTGGCTCCTAGACCGAGCTATGCCATGCATTTTTAAAGTGTTGGGGTGATAACCAGTCCCTTGATCAATACTAGTTTGATTTTAATGACTTGAGGAGAGGGGAAGAGGAAGCCTTGGTTCTCTTCAATAGGAGGTTTTACAGTGTTTATCATAGTATGCCTATGGAGATCAGACCCACAGAAACTATTTCCATGGTGTACTATGTCATGGCTCAACATCCAAAGTTGGTCCTTCTCCTGAGAGAGAGGAAATATTCATCATTAAGACACATGTTTAAAGATGTTGAAGAAGTCGAAGAGAACATCAAGGCTAGCAAGGGGGTTCATATGCAAGCATACCTTGAAAAATTGCATGTGCCTAAGGAAGAATATTGTCATCGTGTTTCAGATTCTTAGTCAAAAGATAGTGATTATGAATTAGAGTTGGAACAACAACAAGAAAAAGAGACGGCAATTTTTTATGATTGAGAGTTGTTTTCGAAGGATCATGGAGGTTTTTTATTTGCAAGCATAGAGGCATTTACAGAGGAGTAGCCTGGTCTTCTAAAGCAGCCAGGATTCTGTCACACGATTCATGATCCCATGGCTATAAACATGGAATCGTATGTTTCAAATTTTGAGGATTTCCAAGAGCATACCATGGAGCCTTTTCCTTTATACATTGAGGAAAAACATTGTGTGGAAATCCTCCATTATGTGCCTACAGAAGACAAAGAGCATAGCTTTCCCATGGTTCTTGTTTATGATGATTATGATTCTGATCCTTGGGAGATTCATGAAGAAGAAGAGGGAGAACCAAATGTGTAGTTCATATCCTACCCAGATCTTGCAAATGAACAACCATCACCTAGGATCAGTCAGCCTACATCAGTCATTCACTCACTCGTGCTTGCCAGAGACATTCAGCCATGTGTGAGAAGCTGTAAGATGGAGCATGTTTTCTGTCACCAGCCCAGTGGATTTTGTCATTTTCTCTATGAACCTATAAGGGAGTACATGGAGTTTCACTTCCTTCATGTCTTGGAGCCACTCAGCTTTATCCCGACTTCAGCACTAGGAGGAGAGCTGAAAAGCATAATCATTTTTCCGTCACAGTTGCATTGTTTTTATTTGATTAGTGATAGAGTAAACAAGTTTGCAGCTAGGGAGTTTCTTAAATGTCTATGGTGGAAGTTTGCTTTCACCTAGCGCTTTGTAAAAATCAATTAGTCTAGGAATGTACATAAATAATCTCTTCCTAGAGCCCATTCATTTTTCTTTCATTTTTAGGGTAGTGTGCGTGTCGGCCTTTAATTCTCAGCAGGATGTTTTTTGAGCATGACTCCATAGCCCAATGCAGAAGGTGACTGGAACTACTTGTTCTTGGTAGCTCGTAGGGAGAATTCCATCCCCTATGGAGCCAAATGTTATCACATATAGTTGTCAATGGAAGTAGGTCGTCCAAGTTCATGGTCTGCATAGGAAGCGTTTGAGCACAGCATGTAGAGCAGCTCATTTTGGTATTAAAATACAGATACATGATGCTAGATCTAGAGCTCAAGAGGAAAGCAAAGGGGGGAAAAGCCCGACGACCCGAAGTAGCTCTCTATCATTGATCAAGAAGGGAGCAGAAGGTTCGTCAATCTGGTTGAAGGGGTCAAAGTCCCAAAGAAGGAGCAGAGTCATTGATTGAAGTGGACACACGTCAATAGATCGACAACTCCAGGTAAAAAACATAGAAGATAAGCGAGATTTGATATTTGATTTTCCCATAGCTCGGAGACCCGAAAGTGTCTCAGTCGTCGATTAGTAGGAGCCACGCATCGCCAGATCTGTTGCTCCAGATAAAAGAAGTAAAAGGCAAAGGAGGTTTGAGGTTTGAAAAGTCCAAAGGTTGAATCACAAAGCAAACCTCGACCATCGATTCAAAAAAGGAAAATCTGATCCATCGATATGAAGAAAGCCAGAGCTGGGTCATTGATCAGGAAGCCTCATCTTAGACCATAAGATCGATGGTCAGGCTCCATTGCAAGGTCGGAAGGTGCATGAGTTTCAAAATTTTAAGGGTGGGCCACAATTGGAACCACTGTTTTGAGAAAGGGACGGGTGGTGGTTCATGGTAAATTGCGGGGGAAAAAGTGGTTTGCTTTCAAACCACCCTTGGTCGCACCCATAAACATGCATTCACATAGATTCATGGCCCTAGGTCACATTGAAGAAGGAGCCATAGGAAGGGGAGCTACCCTCGATCCTAGAAGAACCAGATATGTGGCAGCCATCAGTACGGACATGTGGAACCCTTATAGCCTTGGCACATGGCCACCCCCTGAGCATTAAGTCTCATTCAGTCTCCAAGGAAAACCAAAAAATGAAGGGTAGGTTTGGTCATTGAAACCTCGGCTCACCCCATAAACAGAGAGGTTCTAGGAGCTAGAGAGGTTGGTTCAGATGGCACACACTATCTGAGTGGCTCGAGACGAGCCACAGGTGAGTGTTGGGGGCATGTTGGCACAGGCCATTTTGGAGAAATTCACAGCAATTAATGAAGACAGATAGGAAATGGACCAAAAAAGGAGTGTGCACCAAAAAATAGGAAAAATCAGTTTTGAGAAAGAAGGAAATCCAAAGGAAGGAAGGAAGACGTGGATCGACGAGGAAAATGATTGGATTTTTCACCAATCGTGCTCAGGGAGTTATAAAGTGGACAAACCTAAATCACCTAGGGTTAGTGGCTTAGGGTTTTGGTCATTGTTGTAATAGGTACTAACCCATTTTTGTAGTATAAAGATAGTGTATGAAATAGCGAAGAAGGCTAATGTTGATCTAGTGATTATTATTGTCAGTTGTGGAGCTAATAGTGAGATGATCTTAGAATCAATTTTGCAGACAAAGATATGTATTGTAATCTAGGGTAATTTTGCAAGTTGTGGAGCTTGGTGCGATCTTGTCAGCCTCAATTGTATTCATTTGTAATGTGCACAATGCAATGAACTTTGATGAAGAATAATAAAAGAGTGATGAAATCCATATCTTTATGGACGTAGCCCAAGGGGGTTGAACCATGGTAAAATTTGTGTCTCGGTGTGGAATGTTTGTCTTATTTATTGCTATGGTTTCTCTATGATGAATGAATGCATCTATTAGTGGTAAAATGCACAATAGATATTTACTATAGAATGAAGCTTAATGAATGAATCTGATTACAGAATGGTATATATGGATGTAATGTTGTATTAGAATAGTATATCTCATGTATGTTGAAGTAGAAATAATATCCCTCATCTCCTTAGTATCCTCCCTTCTAATATTACAGACATTTGGGTCCTACAGTCACCCATAAGCCATCTCAAGTGAGACTGCATTGTGCACTCTATGAGCAGTGTTTCCTTCTGGTCTCCAGAAGGGCCGATGGTTTTGAGGGTTTTGCTCGAAACCTAAAGTAGAACCTGGATCATCCCTAAACATCTAATAGTTGCAGACATGTTATCATTGTTTGCATCCATGAGATTGCATAGTATATTTATTGTGTCATTATTAAATAAATATGTGTATGAACCTAACCACATAATTGATTGGAATGTGATCCAAGTGGACCACGAAGGGGATTTCCAGGTGGAACCAGTCTGCATCCTAGATCGAAAAGTCAAATTTCTCAGGAAAGAATCCATAGGTATGGTAAAGGTTCAATGGACCTGCTATGGTCCTAAAGACGCAACATGGGAGCATGAAGAAAACATGTGGGAGGAGTACCCACAATTTTTTTACAAATTTGAAGAAACAGAATATAAGAATGCAAGACTCCATTTTGAGTAGCTAGAGTTCAAGAACCACATCTAAGAGTCCCATTCAACCTAAATTGGGGCCCTGAAAAAAGAATGGTACAGGCCAATGGACTGAGAGCAATGAAAGGGGTACATTCGTTGGGTCAGTGGGTTGAGAGAAACATGAGTTTTTGGTTAGAACTGTTGTTGGAGTTGTAGAATTGTAGAATTGTATTTCTTAAATTATTTTGATATATAGTGTGTGTGTGTGTGCACTAAGGACGGCACACAATTGTATGGGAGGGTGAATGTAATGTCCCCACTATAATCTCTAGTTTAATTAATGGATAATGTAGATATGAAATGTGGTCAGGGCTAAGTGATGTATATGTGAATCATATTTCTGAATTTTAATAATAAAATGTGATGTCAATTATTGGGGTACATGGACAGATATGGTGGTTTATTAATCCACAAGAGAAGGGAGTGTCTAGGAGTTTCTATGAGGGTTACAAGGGGGAATTACCCATGTCTATTAATTCAACCCACTTCCTAAAATTACTATTGGTATATGAACCTTCTATTTTCTTGTTGAGTATTCCCAAATCCAATCATAGAATGCATGTAGGACAGTGGGTGTGAGAAGTCACATCCCATAGTTATTAGGAGCATGGGGTTTGAGTACAATCAACTTGGGAAAGAGTGTAATTCAAGCAAGTAATTCAAAGAGAGAAAATTTCTATGGGAAGTTACAATAGTTTTAGACAATGAATGTTTTTGCATGAATAAG
>JASDQU010105093.1:106325-116811 GCA_032191745.1 Picea mariana
GTACACGAAATAATGCATGCAACTTCAAAACAAATCCATCACGATCCTGCCAACAAAGAACATTAATGGACGAACGGCCTACCTACCTTGCACAACCTATGAGCTGTATCACAGATCCACAAAGGAGAAATGTACAATTGAAAGCCAGACCAAGGACCTTCCAGAACGAACCCAACAGTCCGTCCAGCACTTCAAACCACTGCAAACAAAACAAAAGAACAACACTCAATGGATAGATTTCTGTAACTACTGACATACTAATTAGACCACTAAATCTCAATGGATAGATTTCTGTAACTGCTGACAGACTAATTAGGCCATTATAGAACAGAATATTTTTGTTTAGAGACATGTAAGATCCATAAGATTATATGAAGTTTTAAGAAATGTTAATTAATATTTAAACAAAATCTTTACATATAATAAAATTTGAAATTCGAAGTTGAGATATATATCTATCTCCACCTGAATAACATGATTCTTGAAGCTCACGTTCTCCTTCTCTTTTCGTGTGCGGTATTCAATATAAAGAACGCTGATAAGGTAAGCGGTCCAGCTTCCCATCAAGCCGTAGAATACTTGGAAGAGAACTCCTGACACCATTCCCAGCTGTGAGAATGAATAAGGCAAGGTTAAAAGTACTTGCGCTACCTGCAATTCCAAACCCAAAACACCCAAATTTTTAGCTCCTCCCATTCATCAATCTGCCATGCTATAGCAAATAACCTAAAAGTAAATATCCAGTCTGTTCAAGTAAATTATACAAATCAAATAAGCTGAACAATCAGTACATGCATATCAAAAAATTTGAACCAGGAACAACCAAGAGTTCACAATTAGCATGAAATTCCAGATACTGCAACATCGCCTCAAAAGATGGGCAATTGACTATTGCTTAAACAACAACTCAGCAACAAACCAAATATAACATGTGGCATTGCACGATGAAGATACAGGATATCCTTCCTTGAAAGATTCACAAAGATTTTCTCAGTTGGGTTCAGTTGCACAGAGCAGGAACGAGCTCAAAATCTTCATTCAATAAGCCCTTCAAGGGCCGAATGGAACTCAGAAAACTAAAAAAGGAATTTACTGAAGGCCAGAGACACTGAATTTGGAAACTGGGTCAATCAAAATATTCGAGACAGGTAGGATGAAGTCATTCCTATGAGCAGAGAGCCTTGAAAGAAAAGGCATACTGCAAGCTACATTTGTGCTGGATATTAATGGAAAAACCCGTAACAAATCATGTACTAAAAGAATATTTTAATACCAGAAACAAATCTTAAAGGTGGATTTGAATGCCAGTGATAGTTTCGATCGCCACACTAGCCTTCTGGGAGGCCTTTTTACCAGTAAAAGGTCAAGTGTCCACCATTCAGTGCCTACTTTGCTAATATACGACTAGCTTAGAAAATATAGTAGAGATTTTATCTTGAGTTGGGAAAGCTTCAAATGTAACTCCATGTTAATTAAACACTCATTGTGACCACGATTTAGGCAGGATCTGCTACAAATTATTGATCAATTGGTCTTTTACAAATGGCCTATTTTCTGCAAAAATGAGGAAGAGAAAATGACCTGATTAGAAGCGCAGCTAAACCAGGCATCATAGACAGATCCACCATGCCAAAACAATCTTCTAATGTTTCCCTTCACAGAAGTATCGTTCTGTGCTCCCTCTGGCTCTTTCCCTTCCACTTCCATCTCGCTGTAATTCATCACGATAGCTTCCTCAGCTTGCTTCTGCGACATTGCAACTCGATCACTACTAAAATCCCCAATTCAAATTCAGCTTTTCCTAAGAGCCCAGTCTGCTGATTTAATCAATGTTCCATACCTCCAGAGCTCAACGAAAGCTGTTCAGTGAAGAGAGGAACTTGGGGTATTTCTAACTACCGAAACCATGAGGGGTAGCGAGCTCCTGCTCAGCTTGTGTGAGTAAAATAATGAGAAATTTGTCCTAGAAATTGGCAGACAAGGCTTCATTTTCCCTTCTTCTTTTTTTTTCTTCCCTTTTTTTAAGTTTTTTATTTTCTGGTTTAATCGAGTGGGCGGATACAAAGCAGTTAGTATGTGGGTGCACGCGCTATACTCCCGCTGGTTTCCACCCGCGTGGGCCACCGAGTGAAACGGAACGGACCTTTCTGCCCTAAAAACACTATCGCCTGTCCTTCCTCTGTCCGACGGCGTTTACCTTTTCACGCTTTCGCACGAGGGGCGCCGTCGATCTTGGGACCCGATCTTTATGCAAAAGATAAAAAGTGCAAGCGCAAGATCCGCGTAAGTTTTAAGTAAAAGATGGAGTAAAAGATTTGGTATGTAGGAGGCCAAATTTTGATTTTATTTTATTTTTTTTTAAATACGCTGAAAAATAGATTATATTGTAGTTTAAAATTGTATGTTTTTAAAAATATAATTTTAGTAATGAAAAATTGTAATTTTATCTTATATAATTAGATTTTAATAATCATATTATTAATCTTCTTAATTTTTTAACTTAGCAAAAGTATGGTGATTTTGGAAAGCTTTTTTTAATGTAGAATTACAAGTAATTCACTTACCCTCTTAAGGTTCCATACAATTAAATTTTAGTAGACGTTAATCATCATCATCATCATCAATAATTATCATTAAAATTCAAATACTAAAATAATTATATATTTCTTAATTAAATTATAAAAAACCAATTATAAAATAATAAAAATTATTCCAATACATTATAAAAAATATATATATATCATATTATTGTTTCACATATATAAACACACCAAAATATATATATTTGTAGAAATGAAATAGAGAATTCATGCTAAATTTGAGGGGTTGTCCTTTTTATTATACAAAATTTAGATATTATGTTTAGAGGATATTTATTATAGAGGTAGGAATAACATAGGAAGATTCTTCCCTCTAGATGCTAACTAAGAGAAGGTATTTATTCCGAAGAGATATGTCAATAGGCAATAGACTATTGACTAAGTTTTAGTTGTTATGATTGAGGATATATGTTAAAAGTATTTATTTATAAAGAGATATATTTATTAGCCAATATATTGTTAAATAACTTTTGATTTTATGATTGAGAGGTATCTATTATAAGTAGCACAAAATATATAAATATTTTATTTTTTTTAAATGTTAAGTTTAAAAGACCTTTTTATTTGACTATGCACTATTAAGTGGATTTTTAGATAATAAGTTTGATGAATCCTGGGTTTTTAGATAATAAGTTTGATGAATTCTATTATAAGTAGTACAAAATTTTATACATATTTTTGGTTTAAATGTTAAGTTTAAAAGATTTTTTATTTGACTATGCACTATTAAGTGGGTTTTAGATAATAAGTTTGATGAATATCTATTATAGATATGATGAACCTTATCATTTCCTTTGACATAAATATTCATACTAAAGCATATTGAGTTAGCTTTTTATTGTATTATGTACTCGATTTTAGATGAGAAGTTTGATGGGTATCTATTGTAGATATGATGAATCTTATCATTTTCTTCGACACAAGTGTTAATATTAAAGGGATATTTATTCAACAAATATTACTTAAAAATTAAGGATATTTATTATAAATATGAAAAATAGCATAAAATTTTATAAACAAAATTGGCTTAGATGTTAAGTTTGAGGGGATAATCTAGTCAATCATGTACTATTGCATAGATTTTAGATGCTCGGTTTTGAGGGGCTTCGAAGTTAGGATTGAGGAGTATTTATTATAAGTACCAATATTAAAAGGGTATTTATTCAACCAATGCAACTTAAAAATTAAGATTAAGGGATATTTATTATAGATATGAAAAATAGCATCAAATCTCATGCATTTTCTTTGGCTTAGATGTTAAGCTTGAGGGGATTGGGATTATCTCGTCAACCATGTACTTAGATGCTTAGTTTTGAGAAGATTATCTAGTCAACCATGTACTTAGATGCTTAGATTTGAGGGGCTTAGAAGTTAGGATTGAAGGGCATTTATTATAAATATGAAAAATAGCATAAAATCTCATGCATTTTCTTTGGCTTAGATGCTAAGCTTGAGAGAACTATCTAGTCAAATATGTATTATTTCATTGATCTGAAATGCTAAGTTTCCAGGGGTATTTATTATAGATATGGGGAATAATACAAAATCCCATACTTCATTCGATTTAAACGTTAAGTTTGAATGAGCTTTGTATTCAACTATGCAATGTTAAGTGGGTTTTAGATGACAAGTTTGAGGGATATTTATTACAAATATGGCAAGTTAAATACTAATATTAAAGAGGTATTTATTGAAGAAGGCTAAATGTTCCATGAATTTGAATTTTTTTTGTTTGTCATCACTGCAATTCAACCATACAATCTTTGCCAAAATTTAAATTTTGGATTGATAAAATTGTTGTTTTTAATGCAAAAATAGATTCAACACCCTCGAACACCCTTATTGCAACAAGATTGTGCAATGTTAACATTTAATATATGCAATTCCATCTATCCAAAATTATTCATGTGGGATTTCGGGTTAAAATAACCAATATCCATTCATGTTATTTTGAGAGGTCGAAAAAGGGCAAATTCATAGAACGTTTAGACTATGGCATATTTATTCACTCGACGAATCTTAGAAGCTAGGATTGAGGCGTATTTATTATAAATATGAAAAGTAGCATAAAATCTCATGCATTTCCTTTGGCTTAAATGCTAAGCTTATGGGGACTATCTAGTCGACCATGTACTATAGCATGGATCTTATATGTTAAGTTTTGATGGGGTATCTATTATAGTGATGGGGAATAACACAAAATCTCACACTTTATCAAGGTGAGATGTTAAGCATGAGGGGGGTTATCTATTCCACCATGCATTGTAATTGAATGTGATTGAGATGTTAAGTTTGAGGGCTATCATAATAGATACAAGGAGTAGCACAAAATTATGTGCACCTCCTTCCTCTTAGATGTTAACTCTAAGGGGGTTATATATTCATGCATGCACTACTGAGGGGGTGTTAGATTCTAAGTTGGGGGGTATTTATTATAGAGTTGTGAAGTAGCACAACAAAAACCTCCTTTGGCTTATATGTAACATACGAGGAGTATGTATTCTATCATGCATTATCATTATCAGACGGGTCTTAGATGTGAGGTTTAATGGTTATCTATCTAGATACAAGAAGTAGTAACATAGTGACTTTGTTCAACTTAGATATTAAGTTTGAGGATATATATCTCGTCATCTATTCACCATGTCGGTTTCATTCAACTTAGATGTTATGTCTGAGGGGTATCTATTATGCCATCTATGCTTCCTAGCAACCTTGTTCAGCTTACATGCTATGTTTAAGGAGTAACTATTCCACACTCTAATTGAATTAGATGCTAGTCGGTTTATGGGTATTTACTCTGCACTCTGTGCGCCACATTGATTATGTCTGACTTAGATGCTAGGTCTTAGGGGCATATATTCCCCCATTCATGCACTACATCAACTTTGTTCAACTTATATGTTAGATTTAAGAAGTATTTATTTTGTGATATACCCTCATTTGACTTCGATGTTAGGTTTTAGTGGTATTTATTTCACTATATGTCTAAGGGATATCTATTATGCCATTAGCCATACTCATTGTGGTTTACTCCATCTACTATATCAAGTAGTGCATGAATGCCCTCTGACTTATATTTAAAGTTTAATTATAATGTTATCAAATGTTAAGTTTAAAAGATAACATTGCATGAACTTCCTTTGACTTAGATGCTAAGTCTAACAACAACACTATTGAATGGATGTTAGATACTAAGTTTGAAGGATATGAATTTCATTTGAGACCAATGATTATCTAATCAACCATTTAGTCAACCTTAATGTGATATGTCCTAATAAATAAATTTTATATAAATAGATTCCAAAAATAACATAATTAAAATATATCTATTTTACTATTTAACAATCTTTATCATAATATTTATTTAATAAAACAAACATAACAAAAATAAAAACTTTCCACATTACATCACCCCCCACCTCCACTAGTTTACAAAGGCCCATTGGGCTTATTTATTTAATTTGTAAAAAAAAAGTCAAAGAGACTATGCCTTTTTTAAAATGGAGTTCGAGTGGGAGAATGATCGAAGCTTTGTAAGATCCTAAGGAAACAACATTACTCATTTCCTTGATACAATTTTAATTTATCTTTGCTAATCCCTATACACAGTATTGTCAACAACTACATCATATATCCCTATACACAACAAGGTCAACAACTGCATCATATATGATTCATCGACTCATGCTCCAGATGTGTCCCAATTCCCATGCCCACATGAACTTAAGTTTATCGTTTTCCTAGTGGTATGAGTTTAGATCAATTCCCATGCCCGCATGAACTTAAGTTTATCGTTTTCCTAGTGGTATGAGTTTAGATCAGTGGTAACATGGGGAGATTTCGATGTTTAGGGACATTGAAATACTATATGTCTATTTGCTCCCTCGGCCTCCTTGTATGAGCAATGAGGAGAAGCCATGGTCTACTTACAAATTATAATCTAAGGCATTGTGATAGGCGCTAGATGAAAAATAATGATCATTGTCCACTATTAGAGTGCACTGCATGTGTCATAATGGAGTAGAGATTGAGTATATCAAGTTATCCCTTATATTTTATGGGTTATTTGTCATTAAGCAAACATCGATTCAATTTTGGACATCAAAATTGGGAAAACGGAAGAATGTCAATCAGCTCTCAAGCACTCTATGCTCTCTAGTCAATGTTTTGGGATGCATAAGAGGCATTGATATGCTTTATTATTGGGAACTTCCAAGTTTATCTCTACCTTAGGAAGATTGTATGGGATTCTTGTCATGTCATTGAGTACACATATCTTTTCATCATCTTTCATGCCTAGGAAAGGGTGGGTATCTTTTCACCATCTTTCAAGCCAAGGAAAGGGGTGGAGACATGTGCTTTTGTCCCCTACACCTTTCTATGATGCAAAATGTGAGTCACTGAGTTGTGGAATTGGAGTCTTCCTTTCTTTGTCCACTTCTTTTTCACTGAATGGATCATATTTTCTTCAATATCGTGGTTGTCTTATCAATACTTAAAGTGAATAGCATACCCTCTTGTCACAATTAGCGATAAAACAATAAAGAAATGTTATACAATACTTTTATGGTGTGGTGTCTGATGGATGTGAAATCGTATTAGAAATGTGTTGTGTAATGGCCAAAAACAAAAAGATGTCTTAATGCCCTCTTAAAACCTAAATGATGTGTGGATAAAGTATATGGTCACGTTTTATATGTAGTTTGTGTGGATTACTTTAGTTAGAAAATACTTTATACTCTTTGAAATTCAAACTTTKAAACTATTGAGTAATGATGTTCCATTTCAATTACTAAATTATGGTTGGAAATATATATGGTTGGTATTTGAGTGTTTAATTAGGTTAGTGAAAATATGATGTTGTTATTATTTCATTAAGGTTTAAGTCTCTTTTATARCGYGTTTGTACTTATGTTTATACTTGTGTGTATGTKTACTTGTAAAAAATGGATATGGTTAGGTGCAASTCTTATATTAACATTATGTAATATAATAGATACTTTTTATTCATGACTTCTTAATTAATAAATAGATTTCATAGCATGTGAGATGTTTATATCTTGATATTAAAATTACAATAGAGTAATGATCACTTGCTTGTGTTAAAAGGAAATATGCACATGTACACAYACATACACACACATGTTYTATACAATGGTGYACCTGCAAAATTAGTACAACCATAGTAACAAGTCATGTGAAACTCAAGTTCTATGCATAAGTTCTAAATAATTTATGGAYGAATTTATAAGTTAAATCAATTACAAATGAATTCATACATTAAAATGCATTGGTGTGATAGTTTGCACAACAAATCTCATATAAATGCACACTTTCACCCCTTGCCCCTACTCTTAACCCCACTCAATTCCAAATTTTCATTATCAAATAACCTTGTCCAACAATATCTATGAGGGTTAGCTCAAGCGGTCTTGAGCCTGACATGAGATCTCTCCCCTAGTGATTAGTTAAGGAGGTCATAGGTTTTACTCTCTTCATCCCATCAGGGTGAGGCTCCATAATCAGGGACGACAATTTACCCTGTTTACCATTCATGGATCATGGAGAAGTACTTGGAGGGTTTTCAGCGAGGATTTCCTTAGAAAAAAAAACCTTGTCCAACAAAATATGAACCAACGTAAAGTTTGTTAGAAATCAACTTATCAACAAACTCATTTACAAATATAAAGAAATTGTATGAACAATCCACTAAGGGAATACAAATCACTTTGTTCTCTATCAATTAAAATTCTCTAAATCATAAAATGGGAAAATGAAGAGATACAAAGAAGAAGACAATAGATTGTGAGTCATAAGTTAAGACGGGGTGAGGAAGATAATGTATTGTGATTCTTAAGCTTTTGTGCATCAAACTTGCTTTTGTTCTTCATATTAAATATTTGACCAATTTGAATAATCTGTTTAGGATAATTCATTAGAGAATACAAATTATTTCGTTTCAAATCGATTAAAATTCTCTAAACGTCATAATTATATAAATTTTTATAAGATGAAGAGACCCATAGAAAAGGCAATATATTTTTAGGGTTGAGACACGTATAGAAAGACAATTTATTGTAACATTTGACATTTTATAAACTTCTTTTGTGTATATGAGACTCACTTTGTTTATTGATTATCAATGACCAATTTCTCATACTTGAATAGTCCACTTCTAAATGAAATATATTGTGACTCTTGACCTTTTGCTTTCTTCCATAACTATTAACATTTTGACAAATTTCTCATTACATGCTTGAATAATCCATTTGATATAATCATTAAGCAATACACATTATTTTATTATGTATCAATTAAAATTTTCTAAACTATATAATTACGTCGAAAGACATACACCTATTGATAATGGGCATATTTAATAGGTTTTTAGTGCTTAATCAGTTTTGTATGGACAAGATTAAATATTGATGGAATATTCTTAGTCGTTGCAATAAATCAATGGTTGTGATTTCAACCACTAACTTCCTCACTATTATAAAGGCATTTGTTTACATGTTTATTTTTTACTTTTACTTAATCATATTTAAAATTTATTATGATAGCTAGTTGATTGCCACGTCTGAGTGATTAACAAAGATTAAGGTTTTGTTACAAATAAGTTTGGTAATGTCGTGCCATGTGCACCCGTGCGTTTCATAACAAAGATTAAGGTTTTGTTACAAATAGGTTTGGTAATGTCGTGCCATGTGCACCCGTGCATTTCATTTTATGTTTACGTTTCGTTTTATGGTCACGTTTCATTTTCTAAACCAGCCTAAACTTTTCGACATTCACCAACCACAAATTTGCAGCTGTACTGATTATACAAAATTTAGTAAAATAAAGGAATGTATAAAAGAAAACAATCTATTGTAACTTTTGGGTTGAGCCGCATAGAGGAAGTTAGTGTATTGTGACCTTTCGTAGTCTTTTATGTACACGAGACTCGCTTTATTTCTTAACTATTAAAGTCCACTTCCAATTGAAATCTATTGTGATTCTTTGGCTTTTGTTGTGTTCCCTAAATATTAAAATTTTGACCAATACTTCTCACGTGTTTCAATAGTCCACTCAATACAATGCACTAAGGGGATATAAATTAATTTGGATATAAATCACTTTATTTTTGGACTTAAACTTCTCATCAATTTCTATGCATTTGAATATAGTATACTTACTATTGTTGTATCAAGATTGCTAGGAGATGTTATTCATCCAAGACTTCTTTAGTTTAAGGGCATATAATTATGTAGTTTTTTCCATACTTAAATCCATTTAATTTGTTATTTTATTGATAAAACTTTAATAAGTATTATATTATTTATTTACAACGTTGTTTTCTTTATTTGAATATGTGAAGATGTTTTTAGTTCAACATATGAAATATTATTCCTTATAATTATTATGTAGAGTATTAAGTCATTCATTATGACCAATCTTTGATAAGAATTAGTCATAATGATCGTTTTCTTATGAACTTGAATAGTCTACTTAATACTCATTTCTTTGAATATGTGAAGATGTTTTTAGTTCAACATATGAAATATTATTCCTTACAATTATTATGTAGAGTATTAAGTCATTCATTATGACCCATCTTTGATAAGAATTAGTCATAATGATCGATTTCTTATGAACTTGAATAGTCTACTTAATACTCATTTCTTCTAATAATACTAATAACAATAAAATAAATAAATTACAACTAGTAAAATGAATCATATAACACCAATTTCACCTATAAAATTTAAAATAATCATAATCAATAATTATAAAAACAAACCTATAATGATGTTAAAAATGTGATTATATATAACTAGCTAACCGACATAAAATAATTTGAAGATTATTCACCCTCATGAATAAATATATATATATATATA
>JASDQU010105093.1:172720-184701 GCA_032191745.1 Picea mariana
TAGTTCAAAGTAATAATAAAACTTTGAGGCCTAGACTCATATACAGCATGAAGTTTCCATAAATAAGGTTGTCCCAAAAGAACATCACAAAATTCAAGAGGAGAAACATCACACAATACCTCATCTTTGAAGGGCCTGATGTTGTACAACATTTTCCACTATTGGCTGACGTGGAGATCACTTCCTTGGTAGAGCCATCCAATGGTGTAGGGTTGTGGGTGCGGTGTTGTCGACAGGGCTAGTCGCTTGATGACCTCTACTAAGATGAGGTTATTATGGCTATCGCTATCAACGATGAAGTGCAGCAGGGTTTCTTTTACCCACATCTATGAATGGAAGAGGCATTCTCCTTCTTCTGGCTCGTCTGGTTCACCGAGCTAGAGCTTGGTGATAGCAACAGTGGCACTGGGTTCTGAGTCAATGATCCATCTTCCCCTTTCTGGTTATGTCTCAGAGTCAGAACCCGCATCTGATTCAGAGGCTTTCACTTCGACCACCAACGATTGCTTTGAGTGGCAGTCAACAGTGTTATGCCAAGGGATCTTATGGAAGTCACACCACTTCTTGGTATCTTTCTTTGTCTTTCCAGTGTCCTTCTTTGCTTGCAGCTTGGACTAGTTGTCTTGATATTGTCCATCTTTTCCTTGTTCTTTTTTCTATGGGTTGGGGCCTCCCTTTCCTGGCTTTTGTTGTGAGGGGTTCCCAAGCCCAAATTGTCACTTCTTTTGTTTGAAATTCTTCTAGATTTTGATGACATATCAGTAGGCTGCGCCCAAGGATGAGATGTCTAGAAATTCCATTTCGGTTTGGATTTATCTATGCAGAGCACTGTGATACTTGAACAACAGATGTTTCTCTGAATCTTTGATACCCATATTGGTGCATAAGGTATGGAAGATATTTGTGAAATCTGGCACTGCTTGGTCTCTTTCTTGCCACAGTGTGGTCCATTTGGTATACAAGTCGTCATAACTTCCAATAGGGTAGTATTGTTCCTTAATAGCATCCCTAAAGGATTCCCAGGTGGTCATGACTATAAATAATGAGGGTTCCTCTATTTCTTTTTTCTCACAGAAGGTTTCCCACCAATCTTTGACATGGGGGATGACTTTGAGGAGTGCAAACTTAATCTTTTCTCTATTCGAAAAGTTATGGATGGAAAAATACCCTTCTAGTAGATTCAACCACTTTTCTACAACATATCTGTCTATCTGACCTTCAAATATAGGAATATCAAAGTTTATTTGTACCTTGAAGGGGGTGATGCCTCCACTTGAAGAAGATGTGTCGCCTGTTGGTAGTCGCCAAAAGATTTGCGTGAAACTATCCATCATCTCGTTCCTCTATTGCGTGAGGGATTCCTCAATCAATAGTTTGAAAGAATCTCCTGTCTCATAATATTTATTTTCTCCTACCATTATAGATCACTTGGGCATGCGAGAGATTTTTTCCTCAAGAGAAACAAGCTCGAGACCCAACTCTTTGTACTCCAACCTCGTTGGGGACATGCATTAAGACGACAAGGAGCAGACCGCTCTGATAACACTGATCTGGATTTTATAAGTAGAATGAAATGANTAAGATGAAACTGTAAAATGCAGCTGAAACAAGCTTGCTGGAATGGTGGTGGCTTATCTCTGAGAAGAGATATGATGGTTGTGCTCATTTGCAAGAAGATTATTACAATGAGGATTTGAAGGCCTTTTTTACAATAAATAGGAATGCCCAAAAACCTAGACATCTAAAAACCTAACCCTAGGAGATGAAGTGCCAAAAGTCATGTGGGCCCCATTTGGGTAAGTTAGTACATTAACTTCCCAGGGTCATAACTTTTGCATGCGATCTTTGTTTTAGGCGTGTGATAGCCCGTTGGAAATGTATCATCGAGGAGATTCATTTTGTGGATTCAATAATGTTGCAACCAAACATTTGTAATCTCAATCCCTAAAAACCTTCATTTAGGCCCTAAAAATGGCCCCGAAAGTTAAAACTACTAAAAATAGTAAATTGCCAAAATTGCCAGAAAACTATTTTGAGCCAGTTGGAGAAGGTGGGTGGCCACCGATATCCACCTATATCACCTTATTATCTCAACAAGAGTAAAATGACTAGGCTACAAGGAAATAATATAGTGTTTCTAAGGAAAGACTCTATCTTACTTCAAAAATAGCTTAGAACCTTGGTAGGGACATGAGACAAGGACCTTTAACATGTGCTTGTCACCTAGGGTTTAATTCCGAAATTTGTAATAATAAATGCAAAAAAAAAAAACACTAAAACCATTCAATCAAGAAGTTTTGCATAAATTCACTTACATTTAGCCAATAAATCATATAGCAAACCTTAGTTGTAATACCTTCCACCAAGATAAATGCCAATAAAAGTCCAAAAATGTCTTCCTTCAACAAGTGCACCTCCCAATTTCACCCAAGAACCCTTAGAATGGCGCAAATTTTAGACCTCACTAATGAGTGAGTGAAAGATGATGAAAATATGAAGGTAGAAACCCTCAATATATAGTCTACCAATGATCTAAATTACATTTTAGGTCATTAAAAGACTGATAAGGTTAAAATATCAAAATCATATTGTTTTACATTCAATGTTTAAAATTAAACCTTAATCAAGCAATAGTGATACGTCATCCCCTTTCTAGGGTGACATTATCCCTTTTTAGGGAAAATGCAGCCTCTTGGAGCAAAGTGTTAGCCCTCCTTGAGCTTATCCAAGCTACCACATGTGCCAAAATTGTTGTAGCTACCTCCCAAAATGTACATACTGTTGGGTGACATCATGGGCATCCTGGGAGATGTCATGGGCCTTCCAAGGCCAACGTTCCTATGGAAAGGGCTCAAGCCCCATAGGTACAGGTATGCTCAGCTCCCTCTGGTGGATTCTTTGATTCTTCCCTGACATAAATGCTCTGCTCTGTCTCTGCCACTTACTGGGGTCTCATCATCCATCGGGTGGGCTCTTCATCCCCATGGAGTTCTGAACTAATCATCTCCCCATATCTACCTATCCAATGTGGTATGAGTCCGTCAGGCATGATCATGCACATTAACAGCGATGCCCTCCATGGGCTCCTAAGTCACAGGGATCATAGCAATGTCAATCATGTCTCATCATAAATATTATAAAACATGTGCATAAAACCCCTATTACCCCAATTAAAAGATAAAAGACATTATACAAGTCTGCAATACAAGTTTGGGGAAAGTGATAGGGTGTCCTATTGGGCTAGTGTCTGTTGAAAAAGCGATGAAGTATTACCTGTGGGTGCCTTTGTAGAAGGTGATTTGCACCTGTCCTAGATGCACATATTTCCAAGCCCATTCATGCCTTTTATTATTTTATTCTTTATTTATTTTTCTTCAAGAATATAATCAAGGAACACTACCCCAGCGTGGTGACTAGTGGTGGCAATGTTACCCACAAGTACTTTCATAGAAATGAGAAGGATGGATCATGATGAGACCCAGTTTCTCTTGGTCATGCAACCAAGAGCCACTACCCTGGCATGGTAACCAACTTCTAGTAGTGTCATACCACTAGGTGCCCATGGACGTAATAGGATGGCTCGTGATTAGACCTCTTATCGTATGACTAGGTCTTATTTTATTAATTTTTGGGGTCCCTCTTGTTTCTTGCTGAGAATTCTTTTATTTCTTTCTTGAGGACCCCTGGGAAAAGCACCTCGAGGTTTTATTTTCAGGCTTTTATCTTTTTCCAGCTTTCTTTTACCTTCTGGGCCTTTAACCCCTTCTTCCCACAAGGCAAGGTGCAACCCTTATATGATAGTCCAAACCAATGCCCAGAAAATTTTTATTGGGTGGATGAGAAGGAAGCAAGATGAAAAACTGGTAATATGATGAGAGAAGACGATGACTTTTCAGAAATCCCCACAGTGGAAAACCAAAACCTATGGGCACATACTTACTAGGGCATCCTCTCAATCCCCCCAGACATGGTCAAGTGGACATGTATAATATCCAAGCATTTGAGAAACAAAAGGAGCTAGATGCACATATTCAAAGGTTTTTAGGATCAGAGTGACACATACCATGATACCTGGACTAATTACCTCATGGAGAAAGAACCATCTCTGATACAGGACCAAGCCAAAGGTGATGGATGATGTTGTTGTTGATAAAGCGGAGGCATTGAAAGGGAGAAAATATGGGCCATCCAAGGCCATGCTCAAGTCAATATGGCTCTCGGTACTCCTTGTCTAGGACCTATGGGCCTCGAGACATAATCTCCTAGCTATCCCTAAAAGTAGGGATAACATCTGGCTCCAACTCGGGGACATGTGCTCAACATAGAGTGCATGAGAACCTCAACATCTATGGCATAACCTGTAACCTGCTTGATCTCAATATCAATATTAGTAACCAATTGGGGTGGTGATACCACCCCAACATATATATAAGACTGAAATAAAAGAAATCATATTTATAAGTGTAAATGCAGACTATTCTAACGTGCAATGCATATGGTATAATACAAGGAAGGAAAATTCCTACCTACTTGCCTACACTGACCTATGAAGTCACGTCCCCCCACCTTGATGGGGTTTGAGGAGGTGCCTACTGACTAGTACTGGGCGCCTTCTCCCTTCCAAAGTGGATAAATAATAACAATCATTAACTGATTTTCTTCCAACTTTGAAAGGTCCAATCCAATACTGAGTACTTCCTTTGACAATAGTTGGCTTCCCTCTCGTGGTATCCCACATCCATACTATGTCCCCATCCATGTACTCTCTGATTTTGAAGTTTTTTGTTCCTTGAACAATCATGGTGTATTTTGCAGAGGCGGGTGGGTGGGATTCTGCTCTAAAGACTTCATGCTGGGAAGGCTGAATCAATATGTCACTTTCTCCAGTTTTTAGTATATTCACGGTCCCAACTTCCTTGTGTTTATATTTGTCTAGGAGTTGCTAGTATTCTTCTTTCTTGGGCCATTGAATCTAATCAAAGTCTTCCTCCATTCCAAAAGTCATATCTTTAGGAGAGAAATCAAGTAGACTTGCCATGATTTGTTCATGTGATTTGTCATCTTTGATGGGATTACTAGTTTATTGCACATGGGTTTTGGTCACTGAAATATTTGGGAGATGACCTATGGTTAAATTTTTCAAAGGTATATTCACATAAGTGAGGTCCATGTCAAGAGTACCACCCAACATTGAGGCAAACTTCCTAGACAACAACATCCACCACACATCTTGGACGTCTACTACCATTATGTCAATGTGGATCACTCTCTCAAGGTATTATTTAAGGAAACATTCCACATTCTCAATTACCCCATGTGTGGGTATGTCTCTAGATTCAAAACCACATACATTTCTGTAAGGTCATATGGCTTTCAAGACAAACTGTTGCATGACCTTGAGAGACATCATGTTAGTGCCAGCCCCTGAATCCAACATGCAATTGTTGAGTATTTTGTTATTCATTAGCAAGGTCATGAAGAAGGATGGGTGTTCATCATACTGGAACCATGGGTCCACCTAATCCTTTGAAGAAATTCTCAAATCGTTCTTTAACAGATGGCACCTTAATAACTTCTCTCATTGGAATAGTTACATGCATATTAGATAGAGACCCTTCAAAGTCAAAGTTCAAGTCCACTCTCTCAATTTTGGAAGTTAAAGGTGGAGGTTTTGTTTGATTTACCATAAGAATGGTAGAGGTAGGTTGGCTTAGCTTATTTTGTCTATACACCTGGAATTATTGCTTCTTCCACTTCTCTTTTGATTCCTGGTCTAAGTTTTTTATTACTTCCATCCTAGCCTTCCTAGCTGCTTCTTTTATGCATTCCCGGTGTTCCTTGGGAGTGATATTTAGGAAAATATAGGGGCCTTCAATAATATGGCCTACATTGTTTACTTGGTCATGGGATTTAATGGTTCTAAAAACACCTTCTTCCCATTTGACAAAACCAAATCCTTTCCCTTTCAAATAGTCATCTCCTTGTGTAGAACAATCATCATTCCAGTATTTAGATGCATTATTGAAACAATCACCCCAATTCATATCTTCTCCTTGATCAAGAAGGATAGGGTGGGATTCCATCAAAGCACTATCCCTTATGCACGTTTCTTCCCAAAGAAACACCTCTTCATCACCTAGTGCAATATTCTCATAGTTGCTAGAAATATTTTGGTCACCCTCTCCCTTAGTCCATGTTATTTCACTAATAATATATTCTTTTGTCAATGGAAAAGTGGGCCAACCTTGAAACAAGAATGTATTTACTGTGTTATAGTCACTAGGTCCATGATCATTTGTTAACAAGGAAAAGGGTGTTTTCTCATATTGCTCAAAATAACCAACTTGTAATAGTGTGGAAGTTTCCTCGAATGATAGTTGGTCATCTGGGATCTGCTTTTTCAAAGAAGGGGTTTCCAACATTTTACGAATCCTTCTAACATTTTGTAATATATAGGCCATAGTAGTGCTCAAGTTGGTGCTATTATTGTCAGTTTTTTGGAAATGTTGGGGTTGATTACTAGCATACACCTGGGGCTCTTCAAACTTCACCCTTGAGTCCTCATTTGTTTGGCCAAATCATTCAAACCCAGGCTCCCTTATGTTTTGATTTTCTTGGGTTTGACTTGGCGTGATCAAGGTGAATATGGAATCTACGAAATTAGGTCTCTCATGAGTAGCCATACCTATATCCTCAGATGGTTCATGTTGTCTTGAAAATTTTAAGACATCTTTAATGTTTGAGAAACATGTGCTCCATTTCCTATCGGAAGTATTTCTCTCTTCCTCTATAATTTCTAGGAGGTCATGCTCTAGTCTCCCCATTATTTTATTTATTTCCTAGATGTCACCATTCAAGAATTTGACCTGATGGGTGAGACTACTAAACTTAAGATTATTTTCAAATTGGAAAGAAACATCTTGAGATTCTTCTAGGTTTGCAGGAAATCAATTCTTGAGGGTGAGTTGTAAAGTTCCTTCAAAAGAGTCAAGGTAACGTTGGAGAATAACACCTTTGGGGAGGAAATTGGGCTCAAGTTTGTTAATGAGAGTATTGAACCTATCATTGAATCCCCTAATGTCTTCGTCTATTTTTTTGCAAGCTTAGAGGAATTGAGAGTGAAGGGAATCCATACATTCCTTTTCACACCATATTTTCTTAAATTCTTATTCAAGATCTTCAGGGGTTTTGATTCTTCCACTCGAGAGATTATTGATCCAGCCTCTGGCACTCCCAGTGAGTGATCTTGCAAAGAGTCTCATAAAGACATCAAGGTGTTCATGTCTGGATTGGTGAAACTAAAACCCCTCACAAAAAATTGTCCAATGAGAGTTACCACAGGATCCCTTTTCTCCTCAAAACTTAGGTATCCAGTAGTCAACCGTTTTTGGTAGGTCATGCAATCCCCCTTGGGTGTTGGTCAAATCTAAAGGTCCAAAGATTTATTTGAGATACCATTTAGGGAAATTTATGGAGGTAATAGGATTCATAGACCATAGTACTAGAAAGAGGTATGTATTGACACCCACTATGGGTCATCATCTGTGGATTCGCCAGATAATTTTCTCAAAATTATCAAAGAGATAAAGGAAAAATACCTTAGTGGATTCACTAGGTAAGCTTGTAAGATAAATTTTCTTGAGGAAAGGATTACTGAAAAGTGTCGTCTTTTAGGAGAATTGACTCAGTGTTCTCCAACAACGGCACCAAAATGTTATCGTGCAGTTTGTAGTCAAGGTAGAAGACATATGTAAGAAGGTCAAACTTGCGTAACCGAACTAATCCCACCACTATCACCTCAACGGGAAGGTTCTTTCTATTTAGGGAGGTCAGGCCCATGGGAGATGTCCCCAGTGACCTAGGTTTTTGAGAAGGTTAAAAAGGGCTTAGAAAGGCTAAGTGATAATAATCCCACTCACAAGTCACCACCTGATTAGAAACTCCTGGCTAAACAACCGATAAAGATGAAAGATAACCAGAAGTAGTAACCAATAAGAGTACCTACCCGAGACAAAGAAACAATAAAACTATGCATATGTAAGCTTACTTGTTGGTTAGTACTTCATATAATCGATGACTTTTCTGATAATAAGCAATTGAGGAATACTATTGATGGAGTAAATCAATGTTTGTATAATAGAAATAACTACAACATCACTTCTCAATAAATGCTAAAGAAATTTGAAATTCAATGTAACAATATCAACACTTTATAAACAATGCCTTAACCAATCATTCAATTGCTTTAGAAGTAAAATGAAAGTTGCACAAAGGTGTTTATGGCATAAAAGATGATGAAAACACTAGGGTTAGTAAAGTTATTATAGGCTAGGGTTAGAAGGTTAGTAGTTGTTCAAAGTGTTTGGTTGTTTGTAGGATCAAGTTACTCAACACACAAGACCTTAGATCAGTGCATTGCTAGGGTATATGGAGTCAAAAAGGGGGCATAAAGGCTGAAGGAATAAGTGATACTAAAAACCAAAGACAAGAGGGTAAAGTGTTGAGGTGTTGCTGAGGCAAGGCCTCATTGATGAAACCGTAGGGGAGAGAGGCTCACTTCGGTGTAGAAGCCCTAGGCCTCAGTGCTCTCTCCTTCTTATTTAGCTTAATGGAAAAACGGCTAGCTCAAAAGATGATTGACCTAAGACAAGAGGTTTTGTGGTGATGTGTTGCTAGATCAAGGCTTCACTAGACAAACCCTAGGGAAAAATGACTCACTAGGTGTAAGATACGCTAGGCCTTCGTGCGTCTTTCTCCTTCATAGCCCAACAAGTGTAAAATGGCTAGGCTAGAAGGAAAGAATAGAGTGTTTTTAATGAAAGGCTCTATCTTACTTCATAAATGGTTTAGAACCTTGGTAGGGACATTAGACAATGATATTTAACATGTGCTTGTCACCTAGGGTTTAATTCAGAAAATTATAATAATAAATACAAGAAAACAACACTACAACTATTCAATCAAGAAGTTTTGCAGAAATTCAGTTACATTTAGCTAAGAAATCATATAAAAAACCCTAGTTGTAATACCTTCCATCAAGATAAATGCCAAAAATGCCAATAAAAGTCCAAAAATGTCTTCCTTCAACAAGTGTGCCTCCCAATTTCATCCAAAAACCCTTATAATGGCACAAATTTCAGACCTCAGTAATGAGTGAGTGAAAGATGATGAAAATATGAAGGTAGAAACCCTGAATATATAGTCTACCAATGACCTAAATTACATTTTAGGTCATTAAAAGGCCGACAAGGCCAAAATATCAAAATCATATTGTTTTACATTCAATGTTTAAAATTAAACCCTAATAAAGCAATAGTGAGATGTCATTCCCTTTCTAGGGTGATGTTATCCCTTATTAGGGAAAATGCAACCTCCTGGAGAAAAAACGTTACCGCTCCTTGGGATTCTCCAAGCTGCCACACTTGCCAAAAATTCCATAGTTGCCTCCCAAAATGTCCATATTGTTGGGTGGTGTCATGGGCATCCTAGGAGACGTATTTGGACTTCCAAGGCCAATGTTCTTGTGGAAAGGGCTCAACCCCCCTAGGTATAGGTTTGCTCAGTTGGCACTATTGGATTCTTTTTTTCTTCCCTGGTACAAATGCTCTTCCTTGTCTCCACCCCTTGCTGGGGTCTTAGCATCCATTGGGTGGGATATTTAGCCACATGGATGTCCGAACTAATCATATCACCATGTGTACCTGTCCAATGTGGTACATGTCCATTGGGCATGATCCTCCACATTAACAACTATGCCCTCCATGGGCTCATAAGTAACATGGATCATAGCAATGTCAATCACATCTCATCATCAATATTATTAAACATGTGCATAACACCCCTATTACCCCAGTTAAAATCGCAAAGACATTATACAAGTTTGTAATACAAGTTTGGGGAAAGTAACAAGGAATCCTATTGGGTTAGTGTCTGCTGGAAAAAGGATGTTTTCGGAAGGGATTAAATCCAAGTCATGTAAGTGGGTGAGGTGGATAAGGGATGTCCTGACAAGGGGGCAGTGAAAGAAGGGGAATGCAAGTCTTACCTATGGGTACCTTTGTAGAAGGTGAGATGCACTTGTCCTAGATACACGTATTTCCAAGCCCATTCATGCCTTTTATTATTTATTCTTTTTTTTATTTTTCTTAAACAAGATAATCAGGGGACACTGCCCTAGTGTGGTGACCAGTGGTGGCAATGTTACCCATAAGTAATTTCATGGAAATGAGAAGGTTGGATCATGATGAGACCCCCTTTCTCTTGGCCATGCAACCAAGAGCCACTACCCTGATGTGGTAACTAGATGCTAGTAGTGTCATACCACTAGGTGCCCATGGATGTAATAGGTTGGCTCATGATGAGATGCCCTATCCTCTGACTAGGTATTGTTTTATTATTTTTCTGGGTCCCTCTTGTTTCTTGTTGAGAAGCCTTTTATTGCTTTCTTGGGGATCCCTGGGCGAAGCATCTTGAGGTTTTATTTTTACACTTTTATATTTTTACATATTTATTTTACCTTCTGGGCCTTTAGCCCCTTATTCCCACAAGGCAAGGTGCAACCCTTATATGATCGACCAACCCAATGCCTGAAAAACTGTGATGGGGTTAATGAGCGGGAAGCAAGATGAAAAAGTGGTAATATGACAGGAGTAGATGATGACTTTTCAGAAATCCCCCAAGTGGCAAACCAAAACCTATGGGCATAGGCTTACTAGGGAATCCTGTCAATCCTCCCAGACATGGTCAAGTGGACATGTATAAGATCCAAGCATTTGTTAAAAAAAAAAGGATTTATATGCACATATTCAAAGGTTTTGAGGATCAGAGTGACACATACCATGATACCCGAAATCATTACCTCATGGAGTAAGAAACATCTCTGATACAGGACCAAGTTGAAGGTGATGGATGTTGATGCTGCTGACAAAGTGGAGGCACTAAAAGGGAGAAAATATGGGCCCTCTAGGGCCATGCTCAAGTCAGTCTAGCTCTCGATACTCCATATCTAGGACCTGTGTGCCTCAAGACAAAATCTCCTAGTTATCCCTAAAATTGGGGATAACAATGGCTTCCAAGAATCCCCATGTGCTCACAAACTCATGAATGAGTCGGTCCACCTCAATATCCTTCTCCCCCAGTGCCCTATGATACATCTCTCCAACCTCCAATAGGTAATATCTATCCATCAACCATTGTTGGTAGTCGTCCCTCATAATATTTACTCTCTCCCCGAGTGTATGTAATTCATTAATGCAGATACCCCCATATGAGATATCATGTGCCATCGATGCCCTCCAATAATAACCTACCACCAATGCATGTGTATCATCAATGCATCTAGTGGTTGCCATGATCATGCCCTCATTGACTCTCAAGTACCTTGTCAAGTGTCAGGACTCCTGATCAAAATCCTAATGAGGTGCTACATCATGCCTCTCACTGCTAGTGTCAATAATGGAATCGCCAACAACAAACTACTCAAAATATAAGGCATTGAACTTCCCACTATCCACTATGCTATGGAGTCCTCCTATATGCCATTGCATATTATCACCAACTTCTAGCCCTGTTATCCCCGATATCTAGGGATAACTAGGAGATCATGTCTCGAGGCCCACATGGTCCTAGACATGGAGTACCGAGAGCAGGAGTGACCTGAGCATGGTCCTGGAGGACCCATCTTCTTCTTCTTGGCCAGCATTATCCTGTCAGCAGTACCAACCTCCATCACTACCGGCCTGGGCTTGCATCAGAGAGGGCTCTTGCTCATGGAGGTAATTGGTCCGAGGTATCATGGTATGTGTCATATTTGATCATTATAACCCTCTTATGTATGCATTAGATCTCCTTCATTTCAGATAACTGCTTGGACCTTACACTAATCTACTTGACCATTGTTGGGGTGATTGATTGGGTAGCCTAGCAAGTTGGTATTCATGGGTTTTGGTTAGCCACCAAAGGGGGTTTGAAGAACCATCGTC
>JASDQU010105093.1:218970-231870 GCA_032191745.1 Picea mariana
GCTTCAAATCATTGAACGCTTGTTGGTTGGACCAGACCCATGCAAATTTCTCCTTACCACCACCCTTGGTTATTTGGCTGAGGGCCCATGCATTATGGGAGAATCCCAACATGAACCTGTGGTAGAAATTGGCAAGGCCCAAGAAGCGCTAAAGCTCAGTGAGTGTAGTTGGGGCTAGCTAGTCACGAATGACTTGGATCTTGGTTGGATCCACATGTACACCATGCTAATCAATGATGTAGCCCAGGTAATGGACCCTGTCCATGCTGAAGGAGTATTTTTCCAAGTTGGTGTATAGCTTGTGTCATCACAGGATGTGCAGAACCTGCTGAATATGATGCAAGTGTTCAACCCAAGTCTTCCTATAAATGACAATGTCATCCAGATACACCACTACAAAAGTATTGGTGAATGGTTGCAGGATATAATCCATCAACCTCATGAAAGTGTCTGGCACATTTTTCAAACCAAAGGGCATGACCAACCATTCAAAATGTCCTTCCTTTGACTTGAAGGTGGTCTTCCATAAATCTGTCTGTTCTATTGGGACCTGGTGGTAGCCAAAATTTAGATCAATATTACTGTAGTATTTGGCCCCTGTGAGTTGATCAAGGAGATTTTCGATTCGGGGAATCAGGTACCAGTTTCTAAATGTGATTTTATTCAAATACCGGTAATCAATGCAGAGTCGTCAAGTTCCATCTTTCTTCTGTACCAACACGATTGGGCTCTCGCAAGGTGATGAGATGGGACAGATGTTCCCTTTGTGGAGTAGTTTTTGGATCTGTCACTTGATATCCTCATTCTATAATAGAGAGCGGCGATATACTGGACCATTGGGTAGCGGTGCGTCAGGGGTCAGATTGATGGGGTGCTTGACCTGACAGTGAAGAGGTACCCCAATAGGTGAGGAGAAGATATCCGAGCATTCTTCCATGACCTTACCTACTTTCTTCTTCTGTGTGGAGAGGTCATCCACAGAGACCCTAGATGTGGCTATGATCTTTCTCTTATTCTAAGAGTGAATCATGAAAAATATAAACTTCCCCGTCTGAGAGATGACCTTCCTACATTTCTTAGTAGAGATCAAGGAAATAACACTAGGTGGGACTGCCTCGGGTATCTTGTACAATTTCCTGTTCAAAGCAATAATAAAACTATGAGGCCTAGACTCATATACAGCATGAAGTTTTCATAAATAAGGTTGTCCCAAAATAACATCACAAAATTCAAGAGGAGAAACATCACACAATACCTCATCTTTGAAGGGCCTGATGTCGTACAACATTTTCCACTGTTGGCTGACATGGAGATCGCTTCCTTGGTAGAGCCATCCAATGGTGTAGGGTTCTGGGTGCGGTGTTGTTGATAGGGATAGTCTCTTGATGAACTCTACTGAGATGAGGTTATTATGGCTACCGCTATCAGCGATGAAGTGCAACGGGGTTTCTTTTACCCACATCTATGAATGGAAGAGGCGTTCTCCTTCTTCTGGCTCGTCTGGTTCACCGAGCTAGAGCTTGGTGATAGCAACAGTGGCACTGGGTTCTGAGTCAATGATCCATATTCCCCTTTCTGGTTATGGCTCAGAGTCAGAACCCGCATTTGATTCAGAGGCTTTCACTTCGACCACCAGTCACTGCTTTGAGCGGCAGTCAACAATGATATGCCAAGGGATCTTATGGAAGTCACACCACTTCCTGGTATCTTTCTTTGTCTTTCTAGTGTCCTTCTTTGCTTGCAGCTTGGAATGGTTGTCCTGATATTGTCCATCTTTTCTTTGTCCTTTTTTCTATGGGTTGGGGCCTCCCTTTCCTGGCTTTTGTTGTGAGGGGTTCCCAGGCCCAAATTGTCGCTTCTTTTGTTTGAACTTCTTCTAGATTTTGACGACATATCAGTAGGCCGCGCCCAAGGATGAGATGTCTAGAAATTCCATTTCGGTTTGGATTTATCTATGCAGAGCACCATGATACTTGAACAACATATGTTTCTCTGAATCTTTGATACCCATCTTGGTGCGCAAGGTATGGAAGATATTTGTGAAATCTGGCACTGCTTGGTCTCTTTCTTGCTACAGTGTGGTCCATTTGGTATACAAGTCGTCATAACTTTCGATAGGGTAGTATTGTTCCTTAATAGAATCCCTAAAGGATTCCCAGGTGGTTGTGACTATAAATGATGAGGGTTCCTCTATTTCTTTTTTCTCACAGAAGGTTTCCCACCAATCTTTGACATGGGGGACGACTTTGAGGAGTGCAAACATAATCTTTTCTCTATTTGAAAAGTTATGGATGGAAAAATACCCTTCTAGTAGATTCAACCACTTGTCTACAACATCTCTATCTATCTGACCTTCAAATATAGGAATATCAAAGTTTATTTGTACCTTGAAGGGGGTGATGCCTCCACTCGAAGAAGATGTGTCGCCTGTTGGTAGTCGCCAAAGGATTTGCGTGAAACTATCCATCATCTCGTTCCTCTATTGCGTGAGAGCTTCCTCAATCAATAATTTGAAAGAATCTCTTGTCTCATAATATTTCTTTTCTCCTACCATTATAGGTCACTTGGGCATGCGAGAGATTTTTTCCTCAAGAGAAACAAGCTTGAGACCCAACTCTTTGTACTCCAACCTCGTTGGGGACATGCATTAAGATGACAAGGAGAAGACCGCTCTGATACCACCGATATGGATTTTATAAGTAGAATGAAATGAATACAGATTTTTAAAAGGTACTTAACACAAAATAACAAAGATATAGTAAAACTAGTTTTCTATTCAATAAGGAAATAAGATGAAACTGTAAAATGCAGCTGAAACAAGCTTGTTGGAATGGTGGCGGCTTATCTCTGAGAAGAGATATGATGGTTGTGCTCATTTGCAATAAGATTATTATAATGAGGATTTGAAGGCCTTTTTTACAATAAACAGGAATTCCCAAAAACCTAGACATCCAAAAACCTAACCCTAGGAGATGAAGCGCTAAAAGTCATGTGGGCCCCATTTGGGTAAGTTAGTACATTAACTTCCCAGGGTCATAACTTTTGCATACGATATTTGTTTTAGGCATGTGATAGCTCGTTGGAAAGGTATCATATAGGAGATTCATTTTGTGGATTCAATAATGTTTCAACCAAACATTTGTAATCTCAATCCCGAAAACCTTCATTTAGGCCCTCAAAATGGCCCCGGAAGTTAAAACTACTAAAAATAGTAAATTGCCAAAATTGCCAGAAAACTATTTTGAGCCAGTTGGAGAAGGTGGGTGGCCACCAATATCCACCTGTATCACCTTATTAGCTCAACAAGAGTAAAATGACTAGGCTACAAGGAAATAATAGAGTGTTTCTAAGGAAAGACTCTATCTTACTTCAAAAATAGCTTAGAACCTTGGTAGGGACATGAGACAAGGACCTTTAACATGTGCTTGTCACCTAGGGTTTAATTCATAAATTTGTAATAATAAATGCAAAAAAAAAAACACTACAACCATTCAATCAAGAAGTTTTGCATAAATTCACTTACATTTAGCCAATAAATCATATAGCAAACCTTAGTTGTAATACCTTCCACCAAGATAAATGCCAATAAAAGTCCAAAAATGTCTTCCTTCAACAAGTGCACCTCCCAATTTCACCCAAGAACCCTTAGAATGGTGCAAATTTCAGACCTCACTAATGAGTGAGTGAAATATGATGAAAATATGAAGGTAGAAACCCTCAATATATAGTCTACCAATGACCTAAATTACATTTTAGGTCATTAAAAGACTGATAAGGTTAAAATATCAAAATCATATTGTTTTACATTCAATGTTTAAAATTAAACCTTAATCAAGCAATAGTGATACGTCATCCCCTTTCTAGGGTGACATTATCCCTTTTTAGGGAAAATGCAGCCTCTTGGAGTAAAGCATTAGCCGTCCTTGAGCTTATCCAAGCTACCACATGTGCCAAAATTGTTGTAGCTACCTCCCAAAATGTACATACTATTGGGTGACATCATGGGCATCCTGGGAGATGTCATGGGCCTTCCAAGGCCAACGTTCCTGTGGAAAGGGCTCAAGCCCCATAGGTACAGGTATGCTCAGCTGCCTCTGGTGGATTCTTTGATTCTTCCCTGACATAAATGCTCTTCCCTGTCTCTGCCACTTGTTGGGGTCTCATCATCCATCGGGTGGGCTCTTCAGCCCCATGGAGTTCTGAACTAATCATATCCCCATGTGTACCTATCCAATGTGGTATGATTTCGTCAGGCATGATCATGCACATTAACAACTACGCCCTCCATGGGCTCATAAGTCACAGGGATCATAGCAATGTCAATCATGTCTCATCATAAATATTATAAAACATGTGCATAAAACCCCTATTACCCCAATTAAAAGATAAAATACATTATGCAAGTCTACAATACAAGTTTGGGGAAAGTGATAGGGCATCCTATTAGGCTAGTGTCTGCTGAAAAAGTGATGAAGCATTACCTATAGGTGCCTTTGTAGAAGGTGAGTTGCACCTGTCTTGGATGCACATATTTCCAAGCCCATTCATTCCTTTTATTCTTTTATTCTTTATTTCTTTTTCTTCAAGAATATAATCAGGGAACACTACCCTGGCATGGTGACTAGTGGTGGCAATGTTACCCACAAGTACTTTCACAGAAATGAGAAGGATGGATCATGATGAGACCCCCTTTCTCTTGGTCATGCAACCAAGAGCCACTACCCTGGCGTGGTAACCAACTTCTAGTAGTGTCATACCGCTAGGTTCCCATGGATGTAATAGGATGGCTCATGATGAGACCTCTTATCCTATGACTAGGTCTTCTTTTATTAATTTTTGGGGTCCCTCTTGTTTCTTGCTGAGAAGCCTTTTATTTATTTCTTGAGGACCCCTGGGCAAAGCATCTCGAGGTTTTATTTTTAGGCTTTTATCTTTTTCCAGTTTTCTTTTACCTTCCGGGCCTTTAACCCCTTCTTCCCACAAGGCAAGGTGCAACCCTTATATGATAGTCCAACCCAATGCCCAGAAAAATTTTATTGGGTGGATGAGAAGGAAGCAAGATGAAAAAGTAGTAATATGATGAGAGCGGATGATGAATTTTCAGAAATCCCCACAGTGGAAAACCAAAACCTATGGGCACATACTTACTAGGGCATCCTCTCAATCCCCCCAGACATGGTCAAGTGGACATGTATAATATCCAATCATTTGCTAGAAACAAAAGGAGCTATATGCACATATTCAAAGGTTTTTAGGATCAGAGTGACACATACCATGATACCTGGACTAATTACCTCATGGAGAAAGAACCATCTCTGATACAGGACCAAGCCAAAGGTGATGGATGATGTTGTTGTTGATAAAGTGGAGGCATTGAAAGGGAGAAAATATGAGCCCTCCAGGGCCATGCTCAAGTCAATATGGCTCTCAGTACTCCTTGTCTAGGACCTATGGGCCTTGAGACATAATCTCCTAGTTATCCCTAAAAGTGGGGATAACATCTGGCTCCAACTCGGGGACATGTGCTCAACATAGAGTGCATGAGAACCTCAACATCTTTGGCATAACCTGTAACCTTCTTGATCTCAATATCAATATTAGTAACCATTTGGGGTGGTGATACCACCCCAACATATATATGAGACTGAAATAAAAGAAATCGTATTTATAAGTGTAAATGTAGACTATTCTAACATGCAATGCAAATGGTATAATACAAGGAATGAAAATTCCTACCTACTTACCTACACTGACCTATGAAGTCATGTCCCCCCACCTTGATGGGGTTTGAGGAGGTGCCTACTGACTAGTACTGGGCGCCTTCTCCCTTCCAAAGTGGACAAATAATAACATTCATTAACTGATTTTCTTCCAACTTTGAAAGGTCCAATCCAATACTGAGTACTTCCTTTGACAATAGTTGGCTTCCCTCTCGTGGTATCCCACATCCATACTATGTCCCCCTCCATGTACTCTCTGATTTTGAAGTTTGTTGTTCCTTGAACAATCATGGTGTATTGTGCAGAGGCGGGTGGGTGGGATTCTGCTCTAAAGACTTCATGTTGGGAAGGCTGAATCAATATGTCACTTTCTCCAGTTTTTAGTATATTCACGGTCCCAAATTCCTTGTCTTTATATTTGTCTAGGAGTTGCTAGTATTCTTCTTTCTTGGGCCATTGAATCTAATCAAAGTCTTCCTCCATTCCAAAAGTCATATCTTTAGGAGAGAAATCAAGTAGACTTGCCATGATTTGTTCATGTGATTTGTCATCTTTGATGCCATTATTAGTTTCTTGTACATGGGTTTTGGTCACTGAAATATTTGGGAGATGACCTATGGTTCCATTTTTCAAAGGTATATTCACATAAGTGAGGTCCATCTCAAGAGTACCACCCGACATTGAGGAAAAATTCCTAGACAACAACATCCACCACACATCTTGGACGTCTACTACCATTATGTCAATGTGGATCACTCTCTCAAGGTATTATTTAAGGAAACATTCCACATTCTCAATTACCCCATGTGTGGGTATGTCTCTAGATTCAAAAACACATACATTTCTGTAAGGTGATATGGCTTTCAAGCCAAATTGTTGCATGACCTTGAGAGACATCATGTTATCACCAGCCCCTGAATCCAACATGCAATTGTTGAGTATTTTGTTATTCATTAGCAAGGTCATGAAGAAGGATGGGTGTTCATCATACTGGACCCATGGGTCCACCTGATCCTTTGAAGAAATTCTCAAATCATTCTTTAATATATGGCACCTTAATAACTTCTCTTAGGGGAATAGTTACATGCATATTAGATAGAGACCCTTCAAAGTCAAAGTTCAAGTCCACTCTCTCAATTTTGGAAGTCAAAGGTGGAGGTTTTGTTTGATTTACCATAGGAATGGTAGAGGTAGGTTGGCTTAGCTTATTTTGTCTATACACCTGGAATTATTGCTTCTTCCACTTCTCTTTTGATTCCTGGTCTAAGTTTTTTATTACTTCCATCCTGGCCTTCCTAGCTGCTTCTTTTATGCATTCCCGGTGTTCCTTGGGAGTGATATTTAGGAAAATCTAGGGTCCTTCAATAATATGGCCCACATTGTTTACTTGGTCATGGGATTTAATGGTTCTAAAAACACCTTCTTCCCATTTGACGAAACCAAATCCTTTCCCTTTCAAATAGTCATCTCCTTGTGTAGAACAATCATCATTCCAGTATTCAGATTCATCATTGAAACAATCACCCCAATTCATATCTTCTCCTTGATCAAGAAGGATAGGGTAGGATTCCATCAGAGCACTATCCCTTATGCATGTTTCTTCCCAAAGAAACACCTTTTCATCACCTAGTGCAATATTCTCATAGTTGCTAGAAATATTTTGGTCACCCTCTCCCTTAGTTCATGTTATTTCACTAATAATATATTCTTTTGTCAAGGGAAAAGTGGACCAACCTTGAAACAAGAATGTATCTACTGCGTTATAGTCACTAGGTCCATGATCATTTGTTAACAAGGAAAAGGGTGTTTTCTCATATTGCTCAAAATAACCAGTTTGTAATAGTGTGGAAGTTTCCTCGAATGATAGTTGGTCATCTGGGATTTGCTTTGTCAAAGAAGGGGTTTCCAACATTTTATGAATCCTTCTAACATTTTGTAATATATAGGCCATACTAGTGCTCAAGTTGGTGCTATTATTGTCAGTTTTTTGGAAATGTTGGGGTTGATTACTAGCATACACTTGGGGCTCTTCAGACTTCACCCTTGAGTCATCATTTGTTTGGCCAAATCATTCAAACCCAGGCTCCCTTATGTTTTGATTTTCTTGGGTTTGACTTGGCGTGATCAAGATGAATATGGAATATACAAAATTAGGTCTCTCATGAGTAGCCATACCTAGATCCTCAGATGGTTCATGTTGTCTTGAAAAGTTTAAGACATATTTAATGTTTGAGAAACATGTGCTCCATTTCCTATCGGAAGTATTTCTCTCTTCCTCTATAATTTCTAGGAGATCATTCTCTGGTCTCCCCATTATTTTATTTATTTCCTAGATGTTTCCATTCAATAATTTGACTTGATGGGTGAGACTACTAAACTTAAGATTATTTTCAAATTGGAAAGCAACATCTTGAGATTCTTCTAGGTTTGAAGGAAATCAATTCTTGAGGGTGAGTTGTAAAGTTCCTTCAAAAGAGTCAAGGTAACGTTGGAGAATAACACCTTTGGGGAGGAAATTGGGCTCAAGTTTGTTAATGAGAGTATTGAACCTATCATTGAATCCCCTAATGTATTCTTCTATTTGTTTGCAAGCTTAGAGGAATTGAGAGTGAAGGGAATCCATACTTTCCTTTTCACGCCATCTTTTCTTAAATTCTTGTTCAAGATCTTTAGGGGTTTTGATTCTTCCACTCGAGAGATTATTGATCCAGCCTCTGACACTCCCAGTGAGTGATCTTGCAAAGAGTATCATAAAGACATCAAGGTGTTCATGTCTGGATTGGTGAAACTAAAACCCCTCACAAAAAAAATTCCAATGAGAGTTACCACAGGATCCCTTTTCTCCTCAAAACTTAGGTATCCAGTAGTCAACCGTTTTTGGTAGGTCATGCAATCCCCCTTGGGTGTTGGTCAAATCTAAAGGTCCAAAGATTTATTTGAKATACCATTTAGGGRAATTTATGGAGGTAATAGGATTCATAGACCATARTACTAGAARGAGGTATGTATTGACACCCACTATGGGTCATCATCTGTGGATTCGCCAGATAATTTTCTCAAAATTATCAAAGAGATAAAGGAAAAAACCCTTAGTGGATTCACCAGGTAAGCTTGTAAGATAAATTTTCTTGAGGAAAGGATTACTGAAAAGTGTCGTCTCTTAGGAGAATTGACTCAGTGTTCTCCAGCGATGGCACCAAAATGTTATTGCGCAATTTGTAGTCAAGGTAGAAGACATATGTAAGAAGGTCAAACTTGCGTAACTGAACTAATCCCACCACTGTCACCTCAATGGGAAGGTTCTTTCTATTTAGGGAGGTCAGGCCCAGGGGAGACGTTCCCAGTGACCTGGGTTTTTGAGAAGGTTAAAAAGGGCTTAGAAAGGCTAAGTGATAATAATCTCACTCACAAGTCACCACCTGATCAGAAACTCCCGGCTAAACAACCGATAAAGATGAAAGATAACCAAAAGTAGTAACCAATAAGAGTACCTACCCGAGACAAAGAAACAATAAAACTATGCATATGGAATCTTACTTGTTGGTTAGTACTTCATATAATCAATGACTTTTCTGATAATAAGCAATTGAGCAATAATATTGATGGAGTAAATCAATGTTTGTATAATAGAAATAACTACAACATCATTTCTCAATAAATGCTAAAGAAATTTGAAATTCAATGTAACAATATCAACACTTTATAAACAATGCCTTAACCAATCATTCAATTGCTTTAGAAGTAAAACGAAAGTTGCACAAAGGTGTTTATGGCATAAAAGATGATGAAAACACTAGGGTTAGTAAAGTTATTATAGGCTAGGGTTAGAAGGTTAGTAGTTGTTCAAAGTGTTTGGTTGTTTGTAGGATCAAGTTACTCAACACACAAGGCCTTAGATCAGTGCATTGCTAGGGTATATGGAGTCAAAAAGGGGGCATAAAGGCTGAAGGAATAAGTGATACTAAAAACCAAATACAAGAGGGTAAAGTGTTGAGGTTTTGCTAAGGCAAGGCCTCATTGATGAAACCGTAGGGGAGAGAGGATCACTTCAGTGTAGAAACCCTAGGCCTCAGTTCTCTCTCCTCCTTATTTAGCTTAATGGAAAAACAACTAGCTCAAAAGATGATTGACCTAAGACAAGAGGTTTTGTGAGTGATGTGTTGCTAGAGAAAGGCTTCACTAGACAAACCCTAGGGAAAAACGACTCACTAGGTGTAGGATACCCTAGGCCTTGGTGCGTCTTTCTCCTTCTTATCTCAACAAGAGTAAAACAGCTAGGCTAGAAGGAAAGAATAGAGTGTTGTTAATGCAAGGCTCTATCTTACTTCATAAATGGTTTAGAACCTTGGTAGGGACATTAGAAAATGACATTTAACATTTGCTTGTCACCTAGGGTTTAATTTAGAAAATTATAATAATAAATGCAAGAAAACAACACTACAACCATTCAATCAAGAAGTTTTGCAAAAATTCAGTTACATTTAGCTAAGAAATCATATAAAAAACCCTATTTGTAATACCTTCCATCAAGATAAATGCCAAAAATGCCAATAAAAGTCCAAAAATGTCTTCCTTCAACAAGTGTGCCTCCCAATTTCATCCAAGAACCCTTATAATGGCACAAATTTCAGACCTCAATAATGAGAGAGTGAAAGATGATGAAAATATGAAGGTAGAAACCCTGAATATATAGTCTACCAATGACCTAAATTACATTTTAGGTCATTAAAAGGCCGACAAGGCCAAAATATCAAAATCATATTGTTTTACATTCAATGTTTAAAATTAAACCCTAATAAAGCAATAGTGAGATGTCATCCCCTTTCTAGGGTGAAGTTAGCCCTTATTAGGGAAAATGTAGCCTCCTGGAGAAAAAATGTTACCACTCCTTGGGATTCTCCAAGCTGCCACACTTGCCAAAAATTCCATAGTTGCCTCCCAAAATGTCCATATTGTTGGGTGGTGTCATGGGCATCCTGGGAGACGTATTGGGCCTTCCAAGGCCAATGTTCTTGTGGAAAGGGCTCAACCCCCCTAGGTATAGGTCTTCTTAGTTGCCACTATTGTATTCTTTTGTTCTTCCCTGGTACAAATTCTCTTCCTTGTCTCCACCCCTTGCTGGGGTATTAGAATCCATCGTGTGGGATATTTAGCCCCATGGATGTACGAACTAATCATATCACCATGTGTACTTATCCAATGTGGTACATGTCCATTGGTCATGATCCTCCACATTAACAGCTATGCCCTGCATGGGCTCATAAGTAACATGGATCATAGCAATGTCAATCACATATCATCATCAATATTATTAAACATGTGCATAAAACCCCTATTACCCCAGTTAAAATCTCAAAGACATTATACAAGTCTGTAATACAAGTTTGGGGAAAGTAACAAGGCATCTTATTGGGCTAGTGTCTGCTAGAAAAAGGATGTTTCCGGAAGGGATTAAATCCAAGTCATGTAAGTGGGTGAGGTAGATAAGGGATGTCCTGACAAGGGTGCAGTGGAAGAAGGGGAATGCAAGTCTTACCTATGGGTACCTTTGTAGAAGGTGAGATGCACTTGTCCTAGATACACATATTTCCAAGCCCATTCATGCCTTTTATTATTTATTATTTTTTTATTTTTCTTAAACAAGATAATCAGGGAACACTGCCCTAGTGTGGTGACTAGTGGTGGAAATGTTACCCACAAGTAATTTCATGGAAATGAGAAGGTTGAATCATGATGAGACCCCCTTTCTCTTGGCCATGCAACCAAGAGCCACTACCCTAGTGTGGTAACTAGATGCTATTAGTGTCATACCACCAGGTGCCCATGGATGTAATTGGTTGGCTCATGATGAGATGCCCTATCCTCTGACTAGGTCTTGTTTTATTATTTTTCTGGGTCCCTCTTGTTTCTTGCTGAGAATCCTTTTATTGCTTTCTCAGGGATCCCTGGGAGAAGCATATTGAGGTTTTATTTTTACACTTTTATCCTTTTACATATTTATTTTACCTTCTGGGCCTTTAGCCCCTTATTCCCCCAAGGCAAGGTGCAACCCTTATATGATCAACCAACCCAATTCCTGAAAAACTGTGATGGGGTTAATGAGCGGGAAGAAAGATGAAAAAGTGGTAATATGACAGGAGTAGATGATGACTTTTCAGAAATCCCTCGAGTGGCAAACAAAAATCTATGGGCATAGGCTTACTAGGGCATCCTGTCAATCCTCCTAGACATGGTCAAGTGGACATGTATAAGATCCAAGCATTTGTTAAAAACAAAAGGATTTATATGCACATATTCAATGGTTTTGAGGATCAGAGTGACACATACTGTGATACCCGGAATCATTACCTCATGGAGTAAGAAACATCTCTGATACAGGACCAAGCCAAAGTTGATGGATGTTGATGTTGCTGACAAAGTGGAGGCGCTAAAAGGGAGAAAATATGGGCCCTCTAGGGCCATGCTCAAGTTGATCTAGCTCTTGGTACTCCATGTCTAGGACCTATGGGCCTCAAGACAAAATCTCCTAGTTATCCCTAAAATTGGGGATAATAGTGGCTTCCAAGAATCCCCATGTGCTCACAAACTCATGAATGAGTCGGTCCACCTCAATATCCTTCTCCCCCAATGCCCTATGATACATATATCCAACCTCCAATAGGTAATATCTATCCATCAACCACTGCTGGTAGTCGTCCCTCATAATAGTCACTCTCTCCTCAAGTGTATGTAATTCATTAATGGAGATACCCCCATCTGAGCTATCATGTGCCATCGATGCCCTCCAATAATAACCTGCCACCAATGCATGTGTATCATCAATGCATCTAGTGGCTGCCATGATCATGTCCTCATTGACTCTCAAGTACCTTGTCAAGTGTCAGGACTCCCGATCAAAATCCTAATGAGGTGCTACATCATGCCTCTCACTGCTAGTGTCAATAATGGAATCGCCAACAACAAAATACTCAAAATATAAGGCATTGAACTTCCCACTATCCACTATGCTATGGAGTCCTTCTATATGCCATTGCATATTATCACCAACTGCTAGCCCCATATGAATCGCATTGTATCTTATATGGGCAATTGTATCCTCATGTGCGCTCACTCTACTAATGTCATATGCACTTGGATCCCATACAAATGTTTCTAGACATGAGATATGTTCATCCCTACC
>JASDQU010105093.1:231920-245566 GCA_032191745.1 Picea mariana
TAGCCTTGTCGACTATTTTATTGACCTATTTTGTAAATTGAAGGTCAAAGTATTGTATAAATAGAGGATGTTTTTCCCTCTTTTGGATCATAACATAACTTGCTCTCATTGTGAGAGAGATTCTTTAGCTCTTGTTCTTGTGTTCTTGTCTCTTGGAAGTGTGGCGCAACCTCTTGGAGGAGTTATTTTTTGGCAAAGTGGTGCTATATGCTATTGGAAGGTTTACAACTAGGGTGTGGATTGGCTTTCTTCATGATCTTGTAAGTGTTTTACATCAAAACTTCTTGATTGAATGGTTGTTGTCTAGCATTTGCATTCATTGTCATCTTGTTGTTGTTTGCTTGATCCTTGAAACCCTAGGGAGACTACACACAAGTATGTTGAGGCTTCATGTCCCCATAGCATAAGCTTATAGCCATTGGATTTTGGAGGGTTTAGCCTAGCCATAGCTACAATAACCTTCTTTTATCTTGAGCTAGTTCTTAGCATAAATTGAAGAAAGAAGGCGTCCTAGGCCTAATTGATTTTACACCTAGGGTTTCCTTCTGGGGTTTTGAAAAGCCTTGCCTTAGCAACACTTTTCAGCCATAGATTCATGCTTTTGAGCTAGCCGTTTTGCCAAGAAAGTCTTAAAGAGAGGATTGAAGCTCTAGGCCTAGCTTTAGCTACACCTAGATAAGTCTTTTCTTCTTAGGTTTAGGGTTTGTGGCCTTGCTTTAGCAACACCATTAAACCCTAGTTCTCTTGTCCTTAGGTGTGAACTCTTCCTAAACCATTAGCCATTTCTCCATTGACTCCATTAACCCAAGGCACTAGTCTATTAATGAATGCTTGAGCTTGTTATGCCTTAAAATCTTTCAAACTACTTTCAAAATTTGCAAACCTACTAACCTAGCATCTAACCCTAGCTACTCTTGAACTAACCCTAAGAAGGTGACGTCTTGGATGATTTTAACTTCTGATTGGATAGAAAGGTGCGGCCTAGTCTCCTTGTCATAGCCATAGAGTTGTATTACCCTTTTGTTGGTTGAAATTGAAAAAACCTTGCTCTTTGGCTAGCTAACCTGCAAACAACAAAAGTTATATAGAGGTGACGTCATACCTTATTAAGTCTCTTGCTTGGACCTTAACGTTTTGACTTTGTCATCCTCCTTTGATTGGTTTCGAGCTATTGATTATATTTGTGAGCTTATTGGTGAAACGTTGTGCTCTTTTCCTTTCAAATTGACTCACTCATAAAGCTTGACGTAATACTTGTAGCAGAAATAGTATAGATGATGTCACATGCTTAAATATCTTGTTTATATCTGCAAGGTTGTGACCTTATTCATCTATTGTGGCTGGCATTGAGTTATTTATTGTAATCATAAGCTGATTTGACAAAACGTTTTTCTCCTTGTCATCATTTCTGATCCATTAATCAAAGCTGACATCATACCTACTGCAGAATCAATATAGGTGACGCAGCATTCTTATGTATATGAGCTGATTTTGACATTGCATTAATGATATGATACAAAGCTTAATTGTGAACATTGAATGCTCCTTATATAATTATTGAAGAAGTGATTTGGTCTTTGTTTTTGATAATCATTGACTTCGTCAATAATTATATCTATTTATTGCTCATATATTCATTTGAAGATAGTCATTGATTATGAAGTACTAACCCACTGCAAGCACACATTCTAGTTTTCTTTGTTTTTGTCTCGCAAACAGGTGCATCATCAGTGGTCTTATCTCCTTGACTATCTCTCCTTGGGCAGCAATCTGTGAAAGGGGTTTCCTTGACTTGGCCTTTACCCTTTAGCCTTTCCTTGACCCAGATTGCCTTAGGGACGTCTCCCTTGGATTTTCTCTCCTAAATAGAAAGAGCCCCCCATCGAGGTGATAGTGGGTGGGGAAGCTCCTGTTACGCCGGTTTCAATCTCCGACTCAAGCTATCTAACCTTTCCTACAAACCGTGCAATAACAAGCCCCATATGAATCACATTGTATCTTGTATGGGCAGTTGTATCCTCATGTGCGCTCACTCTGCTAATGTCATATGCACTTGGATCCCATACAAATGTGTCTAGACATGAGATATGTTCATCCCTACCAATAAGGAGTGCATCCTCATCACTGTAAACCGTTCATGGAAGTGATTATCCCATCAAACTATCTATCTCCACAACCTGATCTAACAATAGAATCCCCAAAATAGGTGACTTGCTCTCTTCATATTGATAGGTATGTATATATTCAACTGGCTTCAAGCCATGCCTCTACTCTTGGTCATGTATATCCATTTGTACCTTGTGTTCAAATGCTACACAAGGCTCCTCTAACAGGTCTGGAATGATACTGATATCCTCCTATGTCATGTCTATCATAAATATCAGTGAAGGTAAGGAATGTGTCAGGCTCAACTCCATGGAAGGAAAAATATACCCCAGGCATGACCTCATACTAGGTTCTAACACACATGAATCCACACAAGTGTCACCATTATGCTGAAGTGTTGAGTCCTCAACATTGTTTGATAAGGAAGCTAAGGAACATGCACTGTCGTCCTATCCATCCAACTGTCCATTAGATGAGTACAAGTTACTATCCTAATTAGACTGCTCTAAATATGAATCTATGGTTGCATCCTCATGCATCTCCTCATCCTCACTATCGTAGTGAACCTCAAAAATATTCACCTTCCCTTTACCGCTGTATCTGTGATATGGCTCCCAAGGAAGTTTGCAACTGTAGAAAAGTTCCCTGTAGCTAATGGGTGTAGGATCAATCTGTGATTCCTTCCATCTACTAGATGGTACTGATGTATCTACCTCATTGACTACTTTGGCTCTGTTTTCCTCTACTATTCTTCTCCAATAATGGATTTCTTCCATATTTTTGGCCCAATGTGCAACCTCATATTTTCTCCACCTAGGATTTTTTATGGATACAAACTGTTGGAATGTTACTTGAGCCTTGAATGTATCACTAAGGGAATATTATTCCTCATTACAGTATATGATCTCTAAAAAATATGCAAACTCCATCTCTCCTCTAGATCATCAATGTATATCACAGGCTAGCGAAGGAAATTCACTCTGATACCATTTTAATGTTCCCAAATAGATTTGCTTGGAACATTGAGGTTTTTATGTGTTTTTTGGTTGTGGTGTTTATTCAAACACTTTGTAGATTTGTCTTGTTGAGTTGCGCTAGGGTTTAATATTATGTTTTGATTTTGTTTGCAGAAAGTAAATGATATATATATATATATATAACAACAATGGATAGACAACAAGATACAACACATTAGATAGCCACAAATACCTCAAATCTGATTTTATTAATCATAGATAGCTAACCTCCATACAATATTAGAGAAGATCTACATCATAGATAGAAGAATAATAAATGTGGCTAATAATGCCTCCAACAAAAAGTAGAATTTGAATACATAGTCTTTTGAAATCCTCCCCAAGATGAATACCAAGTAACATGGAAGTCCAACTCAAAATTACAGAAAGTGTAGGAATGCAACACAACCAACATCAAGTTGTGCGGAATGGATCCTGATAATGAAATATGATGAACGATGCAAGTCGGGCCAAATAAAACCCCTCAATAACTCATGAACCTTCTTTCACCCCCATATAGCTACTCTGGTAGGCATAACACTCTATAACATCATAATATCCAAAAATGGGGACATTGTACTAGGTTAATGCTTGAAATAAGAAGAAACCGAAAAAAAAATGAAAAAGTTCCTTACCAATTCCAATAATAACATAAAGAAACCATTATTTATCAAGTATATTCTACCACATACTAAGAACAAATCATCCAATAGATATTTCCTAGGTTTCTTTCATCAAATGACCAAGTACTAGCATCCAAGAGAACTTCAAGAGAGAGAGAGAGAGAGAGAGAAAATTGCCCAAGTAGGGAAAAAATTTCAGCCAAGAGAGTATGAAACTCTCTTGGCTGAAAGTTTATTTATATAAAGTCACCCAAAACCAATTTTTCCACTTTTCAAAATGTCAACAACAAATTAGGGATCTTGGCCTCCTCTTTTTTCATCTACAACTTTAAACTTCATATTTACAAAAATAAAATCCCTTTTTAGGGGTGATGTCATACCCTAAAGGGTGATGTTGGGCCACTAGGAGAGACATTTTGGCCTAAGGTGAAAATCATTGGGCCTCCAAAGGCCTTATATCCTACCAAAAATTTTCATATACATGACAAGTTTCTCTCTCTCCATCAATCCAAGCCACATCACCATCAAAAGACCTTACACCATGAAACCCTATCTTTCCAAGTGATGATGTCATGCCCCAAAAGAGAAGAGTATGGAATCCAAAGGAAAACTTTGGGACTAGGAAGGATAGAAAGTCACCTACAATGGATAATGAAACTCCTCCAATGGAGATGTCTCTCATCCAAGTTGTCCCAAGAATAGGGTGTGAATCATCCAACCACTGGGCTTCATGCCCCAATTTAAGGTCCAAGGAACCTTGTGCCTCTATGTTCAAACTTTCACCTGTCAAGGAACCGCAAAGACAAACAAGTATTCCCTCCAAGGGTCCAAAAGTCACAATATCATGCTAAGTAATACATATTTAATAAAATAACCACACGAACATGTGCATCAAATCATCCCTTTTAAAAATAAACAAATTCTCAAAGACCTTATACAATTTTCCAAATTTAGATATGGGAGGAGTGTCATAATTCCCTATTGGTTGAACCAATTCCTCAAGTAGGGGATTTTCCCAAGAAGAAACCTTTCTAAGTCATGTGGTGAATGTGAAGTGAATGGGTTTCGACTTCTCGGTATGGGTTTCATGACATAAAATGTATCACATTGTCTCATTTATGGGTTCCTTTGTTGAGGGCTAGCCACATCCTTTTCTTTTCTTTTTATTTTTAAAGAACATTTTTCCAATCCCTTTATTATTTTGTGTGTGTTATCAAGTTGAAGACAATAAATGTAATTAAAAAGGAAATCCATAGCCCATAGACACTCTACCTTGGTTTACAATTCTTTTGCAAGTTGAAGAAAATAAGGGGCATTAAAAAGGAAATGCATAGCCCAGATATGCTCCACCTTGGAATGCATGATTGATTAATTAGATATTTATTTTATGGGTCCCAAATTTTTTGAAAAGTGTTTCATTTCTCTCAAGATCCCATGAAAATATTTATTGCATGATGTTTTTTTCCAAGGAACCTACGAGACTAGTGGCCCCTTCTTCCCATGAAATGAGGTGCATTCCCTTCTTGGGTCAATAATCCAAAAAACCTAAAATATGGGGAGACAAAGGGGAAGAAGCTAAGGAAAGTGGCAAGTATAAGTGGGAATTGTATGATGAGCCTTCATGGAGACCCCTAGTATAAAATGTTTCCCCAAGGGTGACCCACTTACTAAGACAATATGTCCATCACCAAGGTGAAATAAGGAAAAAGGAATATTTTCCAAGTAAATGTTTTCAAAATCAACAAAGGACTCTTTGCAACAAGTTCAAATTCTTTATTTATTATAATGACACTTACCATAACATCGTAATTGTTACCGCATGGAGAAAGACTTGTTGTCCTCTATGAGCCAAGCTAGGTGTGGTGGATGATGTTTCCATCTATCTTATGGTGACATGTTGTGAGTGAATGTCTCTGTATGTTGGGCTACCTCTCGGTACTCCATGTTTTTAATCGATGGGCCTCAAGAAATCATCTCCTTATTTATCACTAGAAAGGGGGGATAACTGAATATAATCCGACTAGAGAACAACAATATATTGTACTAGTCAAGATGAATACTTAGACTTCGACCCTTCAGAACAAAGTCTTATATACTTCCCATTTGACTCCTATAGTAAATCAACAAACTCAATCTCTTTCAATATTAATAGTTTCTAAACCTCCTAAGAAAACCACAATTGATCTAAATCATATACCCATCTACGAAGGATATGAAGACCCCAAACAAAATTGGTTTGTTTGTGAAAAATTATAGAAGGCAACCAACATTACAAAAAAAAGATAATAAAATGGCATAATTCAATGCCACTCTTCGAGGTAGGACTCTCACTTGGCTCATGAATTTTACAGAAAATTAGACAAGATTGAAAAAAATATATAAATAAAAACTTCCTTACGCTTCAGCCATATGGTTGGGAAAACACTTAAAGAAACAAAGAAAAGCATGACAAAAACAATGTGAGAATATGAACAGATTTAAATACTTACTCAGTCCAATTCTTATATCATATAAGAAAAATATCTATACAATGGTATGTAGAAGGATTGCTATAGAAAACTGTTGACACAGGGGCAGACCCAGGGTTCAACGCTACAACAACGCACCAACAAAGCCCTAACTACCAACCCTTTCGGCAACACCTATGAAGCAGATGAAGTCTCACCCGAGGTAGAGGCAGGGGTGGTTGCTAGACTCAGGTGTCTGCAACCTTAGCTGGGACACAGATCTGTGATTATAACACTTAATAAAGCACTTAGCATCATCATTTCCTCAATATGAAATCAATATCCACTTCGTTGTTAACATAGAGATTCACATCATTCACACTAATCTACAGTATTTAATCACTTAACATAGACAAATGAATTAGAATGAGCATATCAAGCACTAAGCATGACTATCTAGATCAGATCTAACATTCTCACATATAATAAGACCAAAGAATAAATAGATCTATCTAAACATATCAGAGCACTTAGCATATAACATATGAACAAATCAAGACAAAGCACAAAGCCATCAAAACCCTTCCTTTGCACGGGATAGAATATCTGCGCAACTCGCTAGATCCTATTTCCTTGCGTTACAGTACTAAGCTTTCCACAATATGCTATAAGGACCTGCACTTAGCTTTGCAAGTCTCTTACAATTATGCACAAAGCACTTACAGACTCTACTCACACTTAGAATACATTCACATCACATAGATGCACTATTCTCCTCTTCTTACATTGCATATCCTTCTATTTATACATACAAAATAGGCCTAAACATGGGTAAACCCATGGTCCGACATCCCATTCCCGTTACATATTCCCAAAAACCCAAAAAGGGGCCCAAAAGGGGGCTGAGATTCCATGATCTCTACTTCGTCTTTTGCTCCTCCTTCGACAAGCTGTCAAAGTCTCAAAATCGATCAACATGACCAAGAAACTCCCAAAACTTGGTTAAGGGCCAACATGCGCCCAACACTCACTTGGGACTCGTCCTGAGTCACTCTGGTCTGATTAGTTTAGCTTCGAATGCCTAGAGATTTGACCGAGCTTCTTCGACTTGCTTCTTTGTTGTAGCCTCTTTTTTGGTGAAATCCTGGATTACTACATCATTCACTGGCCCTTCCAAGCATTGTTCTACTGTGGTGACAACCTGTTCTAACTCTTCTCCTTAGATTTCAACCTCTGTAAACAACTGGAATGCCTTATCTTGCACAGGTTGAAGACATTGAGTGACTTCCATCACTTTTCTTTGAAGCATATGGATCTGTTTTTGAGCTGTGCATTGCTCTTGAGACCTATTCATCCTTTCTACAAATGACAGGGCCTTCAGATGCGCCTGTAGTGTATCTGCGTGTTGTTTTGCTTCTTGAAGCTGTGACTCCAGTGTATGTAACTTTGGGTTCTTAGTGAGATTCTCGTATGTATGGGAGCTTCGGTTACTCATCTTCTTGCACTCCAAGGAAAGATATTTTAGTTTGTTAACTGCACTGTGGGCAGTTTCTTCCCGTAGGCCTCTTACATATTGAGGAGTCTTGGGAGCAGTGCAGAGATCCAAGTCTGTTATGCATTGTTGGAGCTATTGGATTACTTCTTCAAGTTGTGCCACATGTTGTGGAATTTTTTCTTCAGCCTTTACTTCGATGACTGTCATAGAGAAAATTTCTCTATGAACCATTTCCTTTACTTCGATTTACTCAGCAAGCAATTGTTCCTTGCTTTGCTATAACTGTTCCTTTTCTTCATCCCACTGCACTTGCAGAGCAATATTTTCCCGTTCTGTAGCACTGCGTTTCTCCTCAAGGTATTTTTGTACTTGCATTAAAGCCTAGGTGGCTTGTGTTGTCTCTTCCTGATCTCTTCAAAGGCGAGCTTCAACTGTATCAGCAATGCGGTGTAGTTAAGTTGGCTCATCACCTAGTTATGATGTTCCTGCTGATAGAGGTGCAGTGGAAACTACGCAGCTGGACTGTAATGCCTGCTACACCCCTTGGAGCTCATCCTTAATCTGACTAAACACCTCCTCCTTCTTAGCTTCTTGCTTCTCTGCGATATCCAACGAAGCATTGTTCAGAGCTGCGATGATGAATTCAAAGTCGTCTGAGGTGAGGGTGGTCTAAAATTTGGTCCTAGTTGCTTTCGATTTCTTTCTTGAAGAAGGTTTTGGAGGGGAAACCTTCCTTTTATTTGAGGGGTCATCCTTGTCTCTAGGCGTTGTAACCTCACATTTCTTTGGTTCAACTTCTGCACCATCTATCTCTCTTCCATCTCCTCCTTTCTCTGTTGAGATGGAAGTGTACTTCACGGATGCGTTGTCTAAATCATGGACCTCTTCGATCTTCTTTATCTTGCTAAGTCTGGGTATATCCCTAGCAGTTTCTAGACTATCAACATCGAACATCTCCGTAGGGTTCACTAGAACAAGGAGTTCCACTGACCATTCCTTGGCAATCTCTTCCAAGTCATCCTCCGTCAACTTATAGAACAACTGCAGTTGTTGTTTGTGCTCATCAGCACACATTGTGATATAGATGAAATGGCAGTCCACGGTGAATTTCATCAAGGTCCTGAACCTGTGGAGAGTGTTCAGGGTTATATGAGGCACATAATGGATGGATACCTACAACTGGTTGTAATAAGTGTGGAAGATGACATTTGATTGCCATTGCTTGTTCATGTCGTTCTAGTACCATAGTGTACTAAAATTCGCAGCCAGAGGTTCAAGCAGCTCGATGTTCGGGAAGGTCGAACCTTCCAGCATTTCCTATGCAATGAAAGTGATCAGGATGAGAAGCCTACTGAAGTGAAACTCATATACTTGATATTGCACTTCCCTATAGTCCAATTCCAGCTGGTTTACAAGGTACTTCACCCAATTCATTTATAGGCCCTCCGCGCACTTCCCTGTGAGGTCGACTAAAATCCAGTCGCTTGGGTGGGTCGGTTCTTGCGAACTAAATTTTCTGTGATTAATTGATAGGCTAGGTGCACTGCGCCTCTCTAGATAGAGGCTACCTAGTAGCCTCACATTCCCTTCTTGACATCCCCGTAGGTGTCTTTAATATTCTGTGCAAGAGCGTGATCCATGGCTTTCCTAGGGTAGAATTCATGTGGGTTGGGGCCTTGCATGCTCAACCCTGTGATATGATTAATAAATGTCAAATCCACTGTGACACAATGGTTCAACCATAAGTATCCTCCATGATAGCAGGATAGCAATAAATTGATGCATGCATTCAATTTTTGGTGTTGTCCAAAGTGCGGGATCTTCATAACTTTGAGGAGGGTGGACTGTGCGAGGTTATGCATCCATGACTAGGTTATGATCTTCGAGTTCTTTCCCTTGGTTTTGGTCAGATAATTGTGTGGGGTGAGCATGTTGTACACCTTCCTTTTGTCAAGGTTGAAGTCACTAAACTTCAATGCTACGATCTTATCTTGGTCTACGTGCACTACGTGTATCCCCTTCGAGAGGTACGCAGTGACAAATTCATATTCAAAGTATCTGGGCACACTGTCTCAATTTACTGCACCACTCTGAGGTGGTGGATAGGTAGGTAGAATGCTCAGAATCATCTTAGCATTCTCTAATTCATACTTGTGCTTAGTTCGCCTTTCACAGGAAGGTCTAGCTCCGTGAGCAGTGGATGGGGACGCTTGCACTATTCTTGTGGATGAATCCTGAATACCTTTAGACATCAACATGGCTTTCTCAGTCATCAAGTCGATCAAAACTTCCTCAACAACTTTCTCTGCAGTGCTCAATGGTTTCGACATATGCACTCGGGGTGAATATTTCGCAGGTTCAGGGAACAAATTAGACATAGTAATGAGATAGAGAGTGAGAGAAGAATGATCATTGTATAAACTTGGCTTAGTCTGTGGGCTCGAATTCTCAATTAGAAAAAGTGTTCTTGGTGCATGGCGTGACGGGATAAATAGGTAACTCAACAATGGTTCACTTATAACGGGTATGAGCCTCCATTAACTCCTATTCAATCCATTATGGTGCAACCCAATGGTCTGATGATGAACCTTTATTTCTTTTCTTCCCATTTGAAGTGGGATTCAAATAGATATATTTGTTCTGATGGCTATATTGCTTCATTATGGCGAAGTGCCATGTGTCGTTGTTCTGATATCCTGGTGAAGCTCCAATTCTGCAATTTTTCTTTTTGTAAGGTATCCTCTAGAACCTCCCGTAACTTTTCAGTATTAGCCCTCTTATTTCTTAACTGTTGAGCCTTTTTTCCAGTGAGCTTCGTCTCGGTAGTTCTTTTAACATTCTGATTCTTGTCTTCTGTGGTCTTAGTCACTTTGCATTGTTGAGATTCTTCCCTAGGGTTCCTGGATAATACTTCTTCTTTGTCTGGGATAAGTAATTCAATATTTTGTGGATTCTCTAGTGTTCTCTTAAATTCAACATCCGGGTTACTATCATTAAATATCTTCGATCTGCTCTCATGTTCTTCAATCAAGCGTGTGATCCTTCTGGTCATAAAATATTTTAACTCTTGCTTCTTCTGTTCCAAAAATTATTTGTCTTCTTTTCGTCTGGCTTGATCTCTATCAATCCAAGGTTTTCCTATTAACATGGTAAACGGGGCATGGTTCTCAATAAATTGAATAATCTCAAAATATTCTTCCGACGAAGTTCCATTGATAGTCATAAGTATCTGAGTGAGCCTCCCACATAGGTTTACCAATTTTCCTCTGAATATCCCTATTCCTCCTAGTGAAGGGATCATAGCAGGCCTTCCTATAGCTTCCCAAGTTCTCTCTGTCATGATATTCACATGTGTTTCCTCATCTAGAACACAGTCAATGTCTAAGTATCCTATTATTGCTTCAAGACATTCCTTGTCTTTAAAGATCTCTGATAATCTAACATGTCAGTGGTCATCCAAGGTTTATTTCATCTATAGTAATACCTTCTCAGATTCTTTCTAGGGTTTTTCTATGGCCTTAGTTTCTATATTTGCCTTAGGGTTTTATTTTCTTATGTTCATACTTTCAATATTAGCAATCATTCTGGGGAAATCCAACACTTCATGGTCTAGATCTCTGCAACAAACACAACAAGGTCATCCACTAGGGAATTCCTTAGCAAGATGGCTCAGTCTTCTGCAACTGTAATAGAGGGTTAATCCTCTCTTTCTTTTAAATCATCCCTAACCTCCTCTATACTACGCACTAGGATCATAGGAGCTAACCTGCAATAAATTCTTTTTAGGATCCTACATCCATTTGCTAGTCCAAACATTCTTTCTATGCATAGGTATAACATATCTTTCACTAGTCTTATCAGATCTAGTCATATCAAACCTTGTTTCATATATTAATGCCCTAGTTTTCAGGCTATGACAGATCCTATCAATCATATCTAGATCCATACTCTAGAAACAAAAAATTCTACTTATCTTACTTCTACATAGCATAAAGATTCCATATCTAAAACTTTTCTCTATTTTCACCTTTATCAGATCACAAATCTCATAGATCTTACCTCTTTTAATGAGAAATTCTCACTTTTACCTTTCTTAGAGCACCAAGCGTTCAGATCTTTCTTCTTTCCTTCAAATCTGATCTTCTTTTCTTCAGATCGGGCTTCTTTCTTTCAGATTCGTCTTCTTTTCTTCAAATTGGGATTCTTTCTTTCAAATTCGACTTCTTTCTTTAGAACAGAGATTTATAATTCAAGTAGAACATTGTGCACTAGGGTACAATGTTGGGCATGTTTTCAAGCAGGTGTTCTTGTCATTGATGGAAAGATCAGAGTATGCAGCGATGGCGAAACAGGGACAACGTAAGCTTAGGAGGATTAGCGCAGAGTCGCACACAGTGCAAGAGTGTGCTTGTTCATTTGATGGAAAACAAGCAGGCAAGGAAGATCAACAGTGAAGGGATAATGGCATGGAGAGATCAGAAGCATAAACTCCATTTCGGAGTTTCAGATACCGAGCATTAGAGGAGTCAAGGAAGCAAATCATGACAATAATGCTAAAACGATGAATGTGAAACACCGGAATACGTTGATCTGACTCCATTTTGGAGTTTTGGATACCGGGAGATTGAGAGGTCAAGAATCGAGACTCTTCAATACAGGAGTCCCAGAGTTGCGAAATCCGGAACCCCGAAATCCCAAAATAGGCACATCAACCATATTTTCAGATACCGGAAGATTGAGAAGTCAAGAGTCGATACTCTTCAACACAAGAGTCCCGAAGTCGCGAAATGTGAAATGCCGAAATCCTGAAATAGGCACACCAACAAAGAGTTTCGCAGACAAAGAAATAAATCCATTTCGGAATTCCGGATACTGGGAGTTGAAGTGTCAAAATACTTCACCATAGGAGTGTCGAAATGTCGAATCATTGAAATGTGAAATGATGAAATACCAGACCATTGATTTGACTCCATTTCAAAGTTTTGGATATCGGGAGATGGAGGAGTCAAGACACGAGACTCTTCATCACAGGAGTCCCAAAGTGCTGAAACGCGAAATTGTGAAATATAGTTTTGAATAGGACCTTGTCACCACCGGTGGTCACATCGTTGAAGAGCTGTAGAGAAGAGCTCGAAGAGATAAGCTCCCTTTTTTGGAGTTTTTGGGATCGAGAGTTGGAAGAGTCAGAGTGACTCGCAACAGAAGTTCACGACATGCGAAATCATGAAATAGAGAAATGAGAAATGCCAAAATGATCAAAGCTAGTCTAGCTAAGCTCCTTTTTCAGAGTTTCGAGGATAGTGACATTGAGCGTCAAGATAACTCTTTACCACAGGAAAGCCGAAATGCCAAAATGTCAATGTAGCTAGTGGTCACCGCCATTGGTCACGTAAGTGGAAGGAGATAGAATATCTAGGCTCCATTTCAAGGTTCGCACTGTAACTACTAAAAACCACTGATGGTTTCATCCAGAGGACTCGAAGATACTTCTGTGTGATTGCTAGAGGAGTGGAAGAGTCTCAAGGAATATGCCAGTGGAATGAAGACTTGTCATAGAGGATATTGACAGATGGAAGAGCGTTGAAGCCTGTAACTACAACATAGAGGTTGAGCTTGACTATAAAAAAGAAGATGAAGAGTCTCAACTGCTAGAGAGGTGAAGGAATATTTGCATAACACCCAGTGATGATGGACGCATGGGTTTAACTGCCAGAGAAGCTAAAGAGTTGCCATGATGATCAGGCAGAGCACTCGACATGGGGAGGGCATGCAGAAGCATGGCGAGATAGCATGCACAAGGTGCATAGAGACTATAAGTATGTTGAACAAAGAAGAGATGAGGATTGTTGTTGCTGAGGGGGATTCAGGACTGTAGAAGGAGGAGTGTGCAGTAGCTAAAATACATTGAATGGAAATGGCGCATAGAGCATAAAAGACAGAAGCAAAGAAAGCACAAGGA